>JAHWFO010001075.1:549269-571043 GCA_023313115.1 Rhysida immarginata
ACACACACACACACACACACACACACACACACACACACACACACACAAAACATCAATTTCACAACATATCACGATTCTGGGAACTTTTTGAAGCTACCATGTATTTTGAAGCTGAATTGAAGTAAATTTTTTGAAATAGTGAGAAATAAAATTACATTCATTTTACATAATCAAAAAAATTAAATTTAGGGAATTTTAGAGTCCTTTTTTTTTGACACTGCAATTTAAATACTTCTTTTTTTTAATAAACACGTTAATCAACAGTCTTATAAAAAATAACAAATGGAAAAGGGAAGGAAAAAAGTTTCTTCAGTTTATTTATTATCTTCTGTTTGAACTCTTATAAAAGACAAAATTGAAAAATTCAATATTCATATATATTAAAAAATTATTTTAATGATAAGTGGAATAGAAATTACAATAAAGCGGCCTCGTCGTTAAGGTGTAAGTGTTGTCGCTCTCCGGACCAGCCAGTCGCTGGTTCGAATCCCGCTGAAGATAGGGATGTTTATTCATGCCCCTTTACTAAGAAGCTTGGAGGACCGGGCAAAGCCTCAGTGGGCTGATCCCTTGCTAGGTTAAATTTCAAACAGATTCAGTTGAAATTGAATTGAAGCCATTTGCAGAAGAGCTACAAATGAAGAGCTCTTCATGAAAGGCAAGTGGCCTAACAATTGAAGCCATTTGCAGAAGAGCTACTAGAATGTTATATTCAGACAACAGGTTGGATAATAATTATCGGGATTATGAAACCCGTCTACATGATTTGAGGCTTTTAAAGCAGAGGGACCGCCGTATTAGGGCGGATTTGATTTTTACATACAGACTATTTACACATGAAGTTGATCTGGATTATAATATTTTTTTTAAATTAAAGGATAACCCTAGACCAGGGGATCATAGGTTTTCAATTTATAAAGAAAGACCGCATAACGATTTTGAAAAGTATTCTTATTGTTTTAGAATAGTAAATATTTGGAATAGTCTTCCTTCCGAGGTGATTGAGTCTCCTAGTGTCGATGTTTTTAAAAGTCGGTTAGATCAATATAAGCAGTGGTGAGCTGATGGAGTTATATAATGAAGTCGACTGTATGATTTTATGGATATTGGATTGTGCTTTTGTTTGCACTTAATAAATTTTACTTTTACTTTACTTTACTTTACTTTACTTTACTTTACTTTAGTGGTTATTTAACATTCTCGAACCGAAGATGCAGGGGAGGTAAAGAAAGAAAAATTGTAATACATCGTCTGTCGAAAAGCAATTCACATACTCGTAATGATTTAGAAAGCGCGAATTCTTTTCGAGGAAGCCAAGTTGCCAGTAGAAGACTTGAAAAAAGATCCCTTTTGTCTTCACTATAATCATAGCCAGACTTACAACCCTGAAAAACAACACCTGAAAAACATTTTTTTGAAAATATTAGAAACAGGAGCGTAATAACATTGAATATGGTTCGAACTTTGACAGCCGGGCCCCCTGACCCCATCCAAAACATGAAATCTGAGCCTCTTAATCCCGGGCCCTGGTTCGACTTACCATGGTAGCTACGCCCCTGACTTGAAAGTATATAATCAAAAGAAACGTGCACTGACCTAGGTCTCCATTAAAAACAGGCTAATTTTTGACATCGAAGCCATTTAGTAAGCAGTTTTCGCAAATTAAGTTTTTAACAGTGGACAGCAATGGAGTTGGCCAACTTCTAATAACCATGATCTTATCAATATATTGTTAAACTAAACCGCTGAAAATCCTCTTACGCACGCTTGAGAAAGGAACAAAAGCTGAAGCTATTTCGTATCAAATTCAGTTGGCATCATATTGTATTGGAAGATCTGAATTTTTTAACATCTACACTACAAAATCCGATTCATTATTTGACATACTTAAACTACTTTCTCCACATACTGTATAAACTTGCTCCACTATCATCCATTCCTTCATGCGAGCACGCCTCAAATTCTAAACGATAAAAAACATTTAAGTGCTTCTCTACTTGATCCTGCCACTTTCATTGATTTCCCTCTCTCATATTTACCATACATACAGCCAGCTTACAAACATTTAATCAACCGTTCGTTGCTTACAGTATCTCAAAGAAGACTTACAGATTACATCCGCTACATTCTCGTTTACTCCACACACAACTCTTACGTTATCAGTCGGCAGACGGTCTCATCTACTTACACCAATCGCACCTCTTCAAATTTCATATCCATTGCACTCATGGAGAAGTGGATACTGGTGTCCGGTATAAAAAAAAAATTAGAGAGAACCCCTTATCGTTTTGTTTATTTTTGGCATGGGCGGCTAAACCTTTGTAGCTATATCAGCCTCCGAAGATGGTGTAAACCGAAACGCGTAAGGCAATTAAAAGTACTAGGGCATATTGAAAAGTAATGCCTCCGTGGCTGTAACTTTATTTTTTAACCGATTTTCAAAATTCTTTTTGTACCTGATATTTAAATTTGTCCTCTATGTAATGCACTATTCACTTTTTGACATAGTGCCCATCCCTTTCCACGCATTGCGCCAACGCGTGACTAGTCGGGTGAACCCGTCGGAGAGGATTCCGGGGTTGTTGTCGACACCAGGACCAAACGGCAGGTTTCACCTCGTCGTCAGAACGCAACTCATGGCCCTTAAGGTGCTCCTTCCTCTTTGGGAAGTGATGAAAGTCGCAAGGTGCAAAGTCTTTCATTTTTGAACTGCAGTTTTTCATCTTTGAACTGTAGGCGCTGCAACCCCCTCTGGTATGTGTGGCGATCGTGTGCGGACGGGCGTTATCGTGCTGCAGAAGAGGATCCAAAGCTGCCATTCAATCCTCGTGTCGACGACAACCCTGGAATTCCTCTCCGACGGGTTCACCCAACTAGTCCACGCGTTGGTGTAATGCGTGGAAAGGAATGGGGACTATGTCGAAAAGTGAATAGTGCATTACATAGAGGACAAATGTAAGTATCAAATACAAAAACAATTTTGAAAATCAGTTAAAAAATAAAAAAGTTACAGCCATGGAGGCATTACTTTTCAATATGCCCTCGTATATTCTACCGTATCTTTTTTTGACTTTTATTCCTTTTATTTAGTTTATTGATACTTGACATTATGGACATCATGGAAACTTCCTTTTTGACAAAACTTGATGAAAATGTGCCTCAGAAGTTTGAATTTGCTGCAAACAAGAAGCAATCATCAAATGAATTAGGAATCAAAATGGCTGCCTGCAACAATGAATTGTCCATACTTTCTTTATAAAGTGCTTTAATGTAAACCAAACGCGCTTTCTAAAAGAGCAATATCACACCACTCAAGCAGATCCGACACACTCTTCAATATTAAACTATCCTGATATTAAGTTTTGATCACACGCCTTAAGTCTATACGTTTGTCTAACTTCAAGTTTATCTTTTGTCTTTGGCCGCTGAGGATGGGTATCTTGTACCAAAAATACGTACGCGGTCTTTCCTTTTACCTCCTTGTGGATTACAGGTTTTCACCTTTCAATTAATTTTGATATTGTCTCATTCAATCTGAAACATGAACTCAGATACGTCCATTACATTTACGGCTATAAGCAATCGATGTAAATACCTTTACCGCTCTCCACATCTTTTTGCTCTTCACTCTAGCTTGTGATTTGTCCAGAATTGCAAATGGACAAAACAGCTATGTGAGATACAAAGATAAAAAATGAGAGTATCACTGATGTTTGTTTTTCACGCTGTCAACTGTGTCCTCAAGAGAAATGTAAAGCAAGCAAAGCCAGTGGGATACAGTGTCTCTCCATTTATGCAAGGCGATAAATAAGTCTAGCTTATACAGTATGTGGCTGCAAGATAATCATGGTGCAAACGGCAACATCTTCATAGTAATACTCCATATGAAGCCTTACACTTCTTCGATGCTCCTCGTTTTGTGATTGCCATGTCACCGATTGCCTTCCAAACGATATGAAAAGGGAAAATGAAGAGAAAATGGAAATAATGTAAAAGCAAATTATCTACGGCTAGTTTTCATATCTTCGAGACTACCATCGCTGTCTCAGTAAGATGAAAATTTTACGCGAATGAATTTCATTTTAATACCTAATAAGCCAGTAATTTCCAAAAATTTAACAGAGGCATACGTTGAACATTTTGATTTAAAATAGCTGCACAATAAAATATATAAACTTGCTGAAGAAGCACTATTGTAAGGCTGAAATGAAATAACTTTGTTGTATCTACCCTATTTCTGGGATTCTATTTTAACTACTTTAGGATACTTTGAGACAGCCTTGCTGTACCACTATCCGCGGTGACCCAGTTGGTAGAGGCGACCAGCTAGATAGTTCGCGGTGACAGTCTCTGGGTCGAATTAAGGTCACGGGATTGTTCCTTTCCTTTTCTAATCCTAACATGCTTACCTTATGTTGGAATATTATCTGCAGTATTTATTTATTATTTTGTTATCTGGTTGTACCTTTCCAGTTATTTCTTGAAATAAAATTGGGACCGGTGACCAGAAATAAAAATAAAGTATGTAAAAATAAGCATTTTATTTTGTAAATTAGGAATAAAAGAGGATAACGAAAAGAAATGAACAGTGTTTATTGATCTGCTTACCGTTTTCAATTTTCCAGTTACAAGTTGGATCGAGGGAAGTGGAAATGGAAATTAATATTTGGAGAGAGAGAGAGAATTTTTATGTATTTCTCCACATATCCTCCCTGTACAATGAGGTACTTGTCCCATAGTTTCACAAGCCCCTCAAAATCAGCAGCATAAAATTCTTTGGGCTGCTCTATGAACCAGGCGATGAATTTCCTTTCTACAGACAGCTTCATCACCAGGAAAATAATAATCACAGTCTCCTGGGATCACTAGGGCATATTGCGAGAGTAAACTGCTACTGTAACATCCTCAAAAAACTTCGCAATGTCATACGACGGAACTTCCACGGAAGCAACCAGACCTCATCAAAGGCGTGTTGTTGTTGTTTCATAATAATGCGCGTCATCATATTGCCAATAAGACAACGGAGATGCTGCGAAAGTTCATCTGGGAAGTTTTCGAGCATCCTCTGTATAGCTCTTAACTTGCTCCAAGCGACTTCTATTTGTTTGGCTCGAAACAGTACAAAAAGAATTCACCGCCTGATTCAGACAGCAGCCAAAAGAATTTTATGCTGCTAGATTTGAGGGGCTTGTGAAACGATGGGACAAGCACCTCTTAGAACAGGGAGGTTATGTGGAGAAATAGAAATAATTTTCAAGTACTCTTATTTGTTTCATTTCTATATTCATTTGTAACTAATTTACTGACTTCCCTCATAATGGAGAATGCGTTCAGCTCTGAAGAAAGAAAATCACGTGATTTGGTGTCTGGCATCTATACTCCAAGCGAAGGAATAAATTCTCCGCAAAGGCTTTAGCCAGGTAAGATGGTAAAAGTAACCCCATGTGAAACGACTATTCGTAAATGTTTCTAACCCTAAAAAAAAATTTTGACAGATCACAGCCTCCCACTACATTTTTGTCATTTTAATTTTCTGACCCGTTCATCATAAACACGTGAATAGCCAGAAACTGTGGACACAGGTTATGTAGAAAAAGAAAATAAAAGGCGAAAACACAATTCCACAACAAAGTTTATTAACTCGTATGTACATTTCGCTGACAATGTCAACTTCAACGAAATTCTTGGATCATTCGATACCTCGAAAGCCAATTCATACAGAGTGAACACGCTAATTTATATATAATCGGTGGCGCTAACCAACCCAATAGGAGCAAAAAGAAATCGAAGATCCTTGTACAGTGATTCATCCGGATACAAGACTAATTTTATATAAGAGCCAATCTGGATCAACCCTGTTATAGTTATGATTAAGTATGCATACCAAATCGAGGACCAACGGTTCCGAACCGAGTTTGATAAAGAAAAAAATAAAGAAAAGATTAAAAAACTCAACCTAAAATGGTATCGACTACTGGTAACCACTCTGTGTCCACCAGCACAGGTCCTTTACCATTGTTGAGCAAATTGTTTATGGGTTTATTATTCCGAGCTATCTCCAGTGATTCTAAAAACGGTAGCAACTTATAATTGCAATCGTGAAGGATTTTAAAATTTTCCTTCTCTCAAACGCGATGTGTTCTTTAATCCTAGTTGTAGTTGATCTCAGAATTTCCAAAATAAAACTACAGCTTTCTTTCGGAATTTTATCGTTCATTTTGCAGATTTTATTCTTGAGAGTATTGCTACTTTTAAAGGCTACTTTGTTGATGTAGTCCTTACAGATTTTCTTTAGCCCGTGGTTGAGATGAGTGTTGTATGGAAGCACTAAGGTCTGCTTCTTCCATTCATCATCCTTCTTAGTTTTGAGTGTCGTAACTTGTTCGATTTTCAGGGTTTTATTTTTCAATTTTAGTCATGAGCCAGTTGAACAAAGCCTACTTCTTTATGATGTCAGTTTTTATCAGTATCAACACCAAACACCAAGACATTCAGGAACTCCTGGTGAACCTGAATTTTATCGCCCTCAGATCCAATACACCATTGAAATAGACATCAATGGAAGGATGCCACTTTTCCACAAAAGAATTTTAATAATCATAAATGTATCCATTTCAACTACAAGTTAGCCATCTTCAGTACGAGTCAAGGTAACTAATAAGGAGTTGGGTTTATATAAGAGTAAGAGCCAATAGGGCGCAAAAAGATTTATCACTCAAGAGTGGTTGGTCCGAAATAGCGGACCTAGAGAGAGTTATACAGAGTTTAAACCGAAGATTACAGAAGTATAATCAGAAAAGATTGAAGAACAAAGAACAGGAAAAGAACAATAAAAATAAAAAAAGAGAAAAGGGAACTAGAAAACCGTTATTTAGCATGGGCTAACAAGGTTTCCCATCGTAATAGATCCTGAGGTCAAGCATCATGATTCAAGAGTTTTTGTTCTTCGCACTTCAAAATCTCCACGGACTCCAAGAAATTAAGTCTTTTGAAGTCATCAGCCATTGTAGAATCTCGAAGTTTTCTATCTTCATGTCGTGCCCGGTGTTAATTATATGTTTAGCGTAAGCTGATTTTTCCGGTCTATGGTTTCTGACGCAGTCTGGTTTCAGTTCTTTTGCGGGTTCCTTTATTCTGGTTTCAATTCTTCTGCGGATTTGTCCAATAAACCGTCCACACGCCACGAGAAGACCCCGGAGTTGCTTAATGTGCTCTTATGGTGTCGCTGTGGTTGCAGATCAGTCTATAGTTATGAAGGGAGGAAAAGCGCTAATATCAAGTAGTTTCTGAGTTCTGGCCGTGTTTCCAAACAAATGAAAACGTTTGCATGGAGAGGTAGATACCTGAGAAATATGAACAAAATAAGAAAATCGCTCTATTGTTTACATCGGTGAAACATGGTTCGACTTAAATTTGGCTGTTTATCCCCCAAGAATGAATAGATTCATCTGCAACTGCAGCGACACCATACGAGCACATTACGCAATTCAGCGGTCTTCTCATGGCGTGCGGACAGTATTTGTGGTCACAAATTCCACACTTGATCTCATATATCCCGGATTTCTGTTGGCTGGATTTTATTCTTGGTATTGCCTAAGAGTCTTCTTAAAGTGTGGCTACTTCTCAAAGTCACCTGAAGTTCGAACAATACCAGGATTTTCTCTCCAGGCCTCTCGTTAACCTCCTGTTATATGGGAGGCAAAAATATTTCTTTCTGTCCCGAGTTCCATGAGTGAGGGTTATGGCTTCCGTAAGTTTCAACTTGAAATCCTGCCTCTTAATTTATCCATGGTTTCACTATTGAAACCATTGGCGGCCGCAGCATCTTTGATCTGGCGGAATTCGATGTTCCTTTTCTCTTTTGTCATAGGGATGTTCAATGCCCGGTGTATGATATGGTAATACGCAGCGAACTTGTAGCAAAACAGTAGTTGGGATTGCTGTGTATGTAGGCTGGTACGTAGTTAGATTTCCTGTAGATAATGGAGGCAGTTACTTCCCTCTCTATGCACCAGTAGATCCAAGAAAGGGAGTGAATTATTGCTTTCCCTTTCCCCAAGAAAGATATAGAGGTGTATAGGCCGTTGAGATCATCTTTCAATTGGTCAATATGGTCAATATGACAGACAGTAAAAATGTCATCAACATACCTATACCAGACACTGGAAAGTAACTAAAATTAGTACAGGCTAAATTTTCTATATGATTGAGGAACAAGTTGGCTAAGTAAGGGCTCAAGCTACTACCCATTGAAATTAGTACTGTGTAAAGTAGTAACTGTGGAAAGGGAAAGCAATAATTCACTTCTGTAATCTTCGGTTTAAACTCTGTATAGCTATCTCCTAGGTCCGCTATTTCGGACCAACCACTCTTGAGTGGTAAATCTTTTTGCGCCCTATTGGCTACTTACTCTTATATAAAGCCAACTCCTTGTCTCATACTGACGATGGCTAACTTGTAGTTGAAATGTATACATTTATGATTATTAAAATTTTTTTGTGGAAAAGTAGCATCCTTCCTTTATCTATACACAAGTATCCACAGATCATAAGGTCAGTTCTTTTTTATATAGAATTTTTTATATTTTATATATATTTTAGTTTTATCCTTTCTAGATTTAAGAATTTCCATGTAGGTACTCGCCTGATATTTGGAGTATAGCGCAAGCCCAATTATAGCCCGGCGTTTATCTCACTATTCCAATCACTGTCAGCCACAAAAGCTGGCAGCGTTTCACCACCAGCTGAGAAGAGCGGCGCTCCTCCCACTCTCAGACAACGATAGAAACACGGAATTAGAGTGGTTACCAGTAGTAGACACCATTTTAAGTTGGGTATTTAATCAATTATTTTTCCTGTATCAAATTCGGTTCGGAACCATTGGACCTCGCTTTAGTGCGTATAATTAGTCATAATTATAACAGGGTTGACTCAGATTGGCTCTTGCATGAAAGTAGTCCTATATGTGGATTACAACTATACAAGGACCTTCGGTTTCTTTTTGCTCCTATTGGGTTGGTTAGCGCCACAGGTTTTATATAAATTCACGTGTTCACTTATGCGATGAACAAGGCCAAAAAGCAAAGTTTAGCTTAATTGTTCTGTTGGGTCATAACAGTGCCCTCAGTGTTGATAACAAACTACTATTATACAAAGTGATTATTCGTGGAATGTCTGGGTTACAATTTGCAAGGCAAGATGGAAGGAACTCCAAACTTTCTAGAACATTACTCTAAGAACTATTGCACAATTGGATCGGAGAATTGCTCGCAATTACTCCATTCATAATGATTTCAATATGACCCATGTTGAGAAATATGTTCAAGATCTCATGAAAACCGTGCTGCCTATTACGGTAAATCATTATAATGATCTAGTCTCTGGGATTCTGAAACATTCTCTACATGGAAAAAGGCACCGTCATCCAAAACATATCCCTGATGTCAATTTTGATGACATTGTTAATGTCATCTTCCCAGATTACTGGGTTTCAACGAATTTTCGTTTTTTGTGGCTTTTTATGTGATAAGTTATACTCTTAGTTCAGATAATCGTCAATCAATTGTCCCTCCACCAAAAGGAGGTAATTTTCTTCTTTCATATTTTGAATGGCCTTTGTAGGTATATCAGGCTTCTTCTAGTTCAGTGTATTTCCTTTGGAATATGATTATAAAGCGTGAGATTATGGAAGCTACAGGGAGTGGACCGAATAATAGGAATACCTTTCGATTTACACGTTTTGTCGAATATCTAGAAAAATACTTGATGAATAATCCTGAAACTTCATGGGTGTAAAGAGCATATTACATCTTATATATTTCAGCAAAAAGGCAAATAGGGGACCAGTAACAAATTGAACAAAAAATAATGTTTGGGAACACCCTGTAAAAAATAATGTTTGGGAACACCCTGTAAAAAATAATGTTTGAAATGCTTTATAGCTGTAGCATATGATTAGACGGCTTTTTTTTACTTATATGTGTTCATTTATATGAGAAAAGCACGTATATTTATTTAGATATAAAGGTTTCTTTAAAAAAAATAGAAAATTTTTTAAGTTTTTTTGTTTATAACATGCAGAGTTGTCAACCCAGTGCAATGTCATTTTCAAGTAACTTGACAAACTACAACCTGCAATCAGAATATTAATATTTGATGAAATATGAGAATTTTTATTAAGTGATGTTTAACTGCGCATGCGCAAGCGTTACCAATATGTCTTTTGCATAATTTTATTAGCCAAATGTATAGAGCTATTTTCATAAAAAGCCCAAGCAAATATTGTGAAAATTCAGAAAGATATCGCCGATAGAATGAGTTGAATTTCAGTTGCTCTCAAAATTAAACAAAACGATAAGGTGAAAATGAAAATGAAAAGTTGAAAATGAAAAACGTTGAATCACTGTGAAAAGCGACATAACAGAAAAACACCTCTTATCCACAAAATATTTTATATACACCACGATTCCAACCATTGTTGGAGCCAAAAGTTGTCGGCCTTTGTGTTCCTAATTGATAGGGCACTCAATTTACCCTTGTCCAAGGAAAGGTTTAAGACGGAAATACAACGAATACAGGAGATTGCTAGATCGAACAGGTATAAAAAAGAACTCGTCAAGGACCTGCTTCGAAGAAGTTTCGTTAAGGAAGTAAAAGACTAAACGACCCTCAGCAACAAACCCACTTCAACATACAGATTACCGATTGCGTTCAATAGGACTTTGACTGCAAAATTACGACCCATTTTTAAAGATGCGAACTTGACTGTTGCCTATAAAAAATATTTTGTGGATAAGAGGCGTTTCTTCTGTTATTAAAACGATAAGGGGCTTTCTCCAATTTTTTATTTTTGGACCTAACACCGGTATCAACTTCTGCTTAAGCTGATATGAACTCAAAAGGAGTCAATATGCCTTCATATCAACTTCAGGATTTTTTTTTTTTATTTTATTGATTGTAATCCAATACATCCATCCAGGGCCTCTATGGCCAGAGGCCGACGATTTGGGTACCTGGATGGACCTGGATTAACGACTGCTGTAAGATGGTCGCAGCAGCCGGGGGGGGGTAATCGTATCTCACTGGTGGTCGCCCATCCAGTGACTAGCCGTGCCTGGTGTTGCTTAACTTCCCTGAAGTTGTGTGCTCAGTGGAAGCCCACCAGGCCAAGGCCTCCCCCTCTTGAATTATTTGCCAAGTATTTTTCTAGATATTCGACAAAACGACTAAATGTCAAGGTGTTCATATTATTCTGTCCACACCAATACCGATACATTATACTGTTCGATTGTCTGTATAAATTGAAAAAATAAAATATCTATAGTAGTAAATAATGGGTCCAGAATGCAACCGTTATTTACTACTATGTTTACAGCAATATCGACCAAAATGCAACAAATAAAATCTGTTCAAAAAACAATGGTTTTAAATAATTAATTGAACCTGAGTCCTCTCGTTCTTTCTGGTAAAGAACTCGAATGGGTAAAAATTACAAATACCTCGGAGTGGTAATTGATACCAAGCTACATTGGGGTGACCACCTCTCCTATGCGGTAAATAAGGCCAAGTTCTGTCTGGTTGCTCTTCTGAGGCAAAACAGCGCACTTGAAATAGATAGCAAACTCTGGTTTTATAAAATGTTCATCTGAACCATTCTTCTTTATGGCATGACTGCTTGGGCTACAATATGCAAGTCCAGATGGAAGGACCTCCAAACCTTCCAAAACGTTAAGTTGAGGCCAATTGCTGAAACTTTGGATGTACCTCCAATTGGAAAACGTGTCCAGGAGTCGCTGAAGAAGCTGCTTCCGAAGATTAAGGACCATCCCAATCCTCTGGTTCCAGATATTCTGGAACACCCGTTCACCTTTAGAATATCTCAGGCATTGCAGGCCATCTTTCCAGAGTACTGGATCTCCTAGCTCCTCCGTATCCCTCGTCAATCAACAATCAGCTTTATCGTCCTGATAGGAAAGGACTACATCTTATCCTCTGGATGACTTAATTAGGTTTCATCTGCCATCTTGCCTAGTTTAGTGTGCTTCCCCTGGTTACTTCCTGAACGAGTATGGCAGTGAAAGCATTGCTTCCGGACTTCTCGTTTCGTCTTTCCCTGCACTGTTCGATTGTCGATTGATTGATTATATAAATTGACTTTCGAGGTATCGAATGATACAAGATTCTCGCTTAAGAAGCTGACATTGTCAGCGGAATATACAGTCTAGTGCAAAAAGGTTTTTACTTGCTCCGTAGGAATTGAGCTTATCGGATGATGATCGGTTGCAAAATCAGGTACTTTTAAAATTTAAAAAGATTAGACTGGACCTGTCCCTTCTGAATGAAAATAGGGTAGCAGGTATAGGGGAGAGCGGGGCAAAACCGACCCCTTTTTACTTTACTATTTTTAATAAAATCGCTAATTTATATCTGTGAAATGTAAAAATTTTATTAGGAATCTATAAGCTTTCCGGCATGCTGTAAAAAATTTTCATACTTATTGAATAAGTTTAAAGACATTTATTATTCAAAAACATAGATACGGTAAATTTCCGATCTTGCCACCACTGGTGGGGCAAGTCTGAATACAGACAGGGGCAAGACTGAATATACATGGGATACGAACAAAATTGTGAATATCAAATGTTAAAGTTACAAGTTAGGCAAATAAAGTAAAGTTCATTTTCATCTAGAACTGCACAGCTCTCATGTGCCCCTTCTTTGCAAATTATACATTGCAACCAGTCGTCTTTAGGGGGGGGGGTCTTTATAGTCTTTACCACAAGAAATACAGTAGTATTTTTTATTGTTGGCACGTTTCTTGGGAGTGGATGATACATGCTTTCCTTTCCTGAATTTGCCTGGCTGCGTCCTTTTCGAAGGCTTCTTGGAGTTGAGTTCGACTTAGGTCTAAGCTGTTGCTTTTCTATAACAGTTGCTTTAAATGGAGAGCTTGTGACGGGAAGCCTTTCTTTTTCTACGATGGGGCCCAGGGAGGGTAGGGCTGAATGTTGCAGATGTTACGTCACGCGTACGTTTAAGCTACAAGTCGTAGCCGACGAAAAAGACAGGCCCCGGCACTGAAAAGTCACCTGACCATAGTAGTCCGAGTAACAATACAACCTTCATTGTTTCTAACAAACGGAAAAACACTGATTGTTAAAATCCAAGATGGAGACAATGAAAGTTGGATTGTTGCTCAGAACACTATGGTCAGATGACTTTTCAGTGCCGCGGCCTGTCTTTCTCGTGGGCTACGATGTTGCAGATGTTACGTCACGTGTACGTTTAAGCTACAAGCGAGGCCTACGAGATAACAAGGCCTGGAAGCGAAAAAGTCACCTGACCATCGGGATGCTAGCAACAATCCAACCTTCATTGTTTCCAACAAACGAAAAAACACTGATTGTTAACATCCAAGATGGAGACAATGAAGGTTGGATTGTTGCTAGCACCCCGATGGTCAGGTGACTTTTTCGCTTCCAGGCCTTGTTATCTCGTTGGCCTCGGCTACAAGTCATGTGGTGTCACTTGTTTTGAAGTTGTGGCTGAATCATTCGCAGGTGGATTGGTGACACTTTATGATTCTTCCACAACAGTGCCTTCAGATTGCGAAACAGGATAGGGGCAAGAAGCAGGTTGATCTTTGTCCTTATCGATAGAGGGCCTCTTTTTATTTCAAATGTCTGAAGACATTAAAATAAGGTTTTGATAACTTAACCTACCGTCTCACTGCCTCCTTGAGACTGCATTTTCCTGTTCTTACAGCACACATTGCTGCTTCCATATTTTTTGGTCTCCATGAAGATCTCTGGGTTTTTCTTTTGTAATTGCGCACCATTAATCTACACAATCTAAAAAGAAACATTTTGTCAACAATGGTCTCTGGGTTTTTAATTTGTGGATCACCATTACTATGAAATATATAAAGCAAATCATTTCATTTCATTTAAATCGATTAATTTAACTGCGAAAGTTAATACGTTTGAACAAATTTTCTTTATAAAAGTTTTGATCTGGACGAGTGGGGCAAGCGCGAAATTGGGAATCGTTCTTGCCCCACCAGTCAGATTCGCGATTTATGCGGAATTGCCTCCCATTCACAGAAAATGGAGAAAAATGGACGAGTTCGTGAACGTTACATACGACACTACAGAACAACACTTTAGTTTGAAAAAATGAGGACAAATTATGGCAAGAATATTGATTACAAACTTACAGTGACAAATGTTAGAACCCTCTTTTCAGAAAACATTCTGTAATCTTATGAAATCATTAAACTACGAACCTTTTTGTCCATCCGGTCGCTTGCCTCGTTAGCCATTAACAGTAAAAGCCGTAATAAAACCAGAAATGAGAAAAACGAAAATTCGCTTTTGCCCCGGGGGTCAGTTTTGCCCCACTCTCTCCTACGCTTGGGATGTGCTATTCACGTGCTCAAGTATGACTTAAGTCTAAACCTTTATGCACTAGACTGTACATACGAGGTAATAAACTCTGGTTATGGAATTGTTTTCGCCTTTTAATTTCTTTTTCTAGATGACCCATTTATCCTTATAAATAATTCTGTTAAAAAATATGCTAATGTCATAACGTATAGAGGAAATATTCGTGTACGTCACGAGGCTAATTAGAAAGACCTTTTCATCATAATGGCAGATAATGTACGCGTGCATCAATGTAAGCAAGACATCGGCCCAAGCTCGCTCATTGGCTTTTCATAAAGCTTGCATTACTTCAGTCTTTGTCGGAAAAAGAAAAACTGCTTATATTCATAAACTAACCGAAAAACACTATGAAAACAGAGATAGTTTACCTCATCCGTATATTATTGCGGAAATTGCTGGACGAACGACCCTATGTGTGGGTAGATTGGGTAGAACGATAGTTACAATTTTCTGGGCAGTATACTTCTTCGTCGCTATAATGTTCATGCTCTAGCTCAACTGCTGCTGAAGAAATACTGCTTTTAGCTTCCATTCTGATCTTAGTATTTGTTAAAAAGGATCTGTTCTGATTTATTGTATCTTCTTTTGGTCCGTTCATAGCGATCACTGCTGATCTGATGTACTGTTGTTATTTCGGTGTTCAACACTGATGGCACAAAATCTGGATGATCTGATTTCCAAACTAACAAGGGAATCCCTCGAACATGTATGTCACAGATTTCCACCAAATTGAAATATGTTATTCATCTGATGCTACTATAGATGCTTGCAAAATAAGAAAGTGCGAAATTGTGTTTCATTTAAAATAAACCGCGAAAACGAAAAAATTTCAGCATACTTAGCCATACAAGGACTCCATTGTTAAAGCGGTTAAGCTATGTGGGGTTCCCTTTTAAGTTAGAAAATTTAATTTGTTATATAAAAGGTTACAATATTAAAAATTCAATTTAAAATTTCTGTTATTTAAGCACGGTTAAATTAAAGTGGTTTATTTTTGATAAGTCATTGGACATTATGTTTGAATTTATGTAAACCTTTCAGTGTTGGTCCTTTACGATGTACCAGAATGAACAATTAAAATTAAACAAGAGTCGATCATCATTTGGTTGTTACCGATGTAGTTAGGTGGAATGTTTTGATGGAATTGACGCTGCTTCCACCTGGTAGAGTTACCCTCACTCAATCTACTTGTAAATTTTTTTATTAATTAATTTTTATTTAAATTTTATTTAATTAATTATACAGGGTTACAGGGAAAGTCGACCTAGATATTTAAGGACGTTATTTAGGTCGTTGCCGATAGATTTGGCCCTATAACCTACTATCCAAAAGTTAATCGTTTTCTAGATATGTGATTTTTAAATTAAAAGAAAAAAAATAGAATTCTTTGCTCTAATTTCAACTTTTTTTTTTTAATTTCCAGACTCTAGGGTCCAATTCTTTTGCTATTTTAACGTAGGGGGTACGCCAGTTTATAAAATTAAATAATAAAACTTGAAACAACTTGCTATCGGTTTAAAGTAGCTGCTCGATAACTATTTGAATGTATAGGTATTGGACATTGAAACTGAAACACCTTCGCAAATAGCACTGGATACCCCCAGGGCTGAATAGAACCTTCTGCTAGGTAAATTAATCGTATGCATATCAATGAATCACGTGTCAGAGGTCTTGGTAGTCACTCCAGTAGAAAAGTTCGATAGTAAGCTTCAAATTGTCTGTGCAGAGCGCTATAATGGGAGACATATCCGACTTCAAAAGAGGGCAGATTGTTGGGGCGCGTCTAGCAGGTGCATCTGTGTCCAAAACTGCCACACTTTGTGATGTCTCACGTGCTACAGTATCCAGGGTGATGTGTGCATATGAACAGGAAGGACGAACCACGTCCAGGAGGAGCAACTGCAGGGGAAAACGGAAATTGTCGGAAAGAGACGTCAGGACATTGACCAGGATTGTTGCACGAAAGCGGAAAACCACCGCAGCAGAAATCACCGCAGAAATGAATACACACCTCCAGGAACCTGTGTGCACGAAGACAATCCGTCGTTACCTGCATAAATCCAACATCCATGGCAGGGTTGCTATACCGAAGCCTTTCATCAGTAGTACAAATGCCTCCAAGCGGATTCATATAAAACCTGGACGTTGGATGACCTCAAACGCGTCATATTCTCGGATGAGTCCAGCTACACTGTCTTCCAAACAACAGGGAGGGTATTCTTCTGGAGGAGCCCCTCTGATGCCTACAACCCAGACTGCTTGGCACCCACAGTCAAACACGGAGGTGGATCAGTAATGGTTTGGGGTGCAATATCATGGTACACATTGGGTCCACTAATTGTTCTCGGGGGACGTGTCACTGCCAAGGACTATAAGACCATTTTGGAGGACCATTTACACCCTATGGTTCAAACACTCTTCCCAGACGGTGGTGCAGTGTTCCAGGATGATAACTGCCCCATTCATACTGCAAAAATTGTCGCAGAGTGGTTTGATGAGCATGACAATGAGCTTCAGCATCTGCCGTGGGCCGCTCAATCGCCGGATCTCAACATTATCGAGCCTGTGTGGGGTATCTTAGAGGATCGAGTGAGGAAATATTTCCCCCCACCGCGTACACGTGCTGAACTTGCAACTGTGCTTCAAGAGGAATGGCTACAAATTCCTCTGCAAACTGTGCAGGACCTCTACCGATCCTTCCCAAGACGTGTTGCTGCTGTGCTGGCTGCCCACGGTGCCCTAACACCTTATTAAATAAAGATTTTGGATTTCTACCAGGTGTTTCAGTTTCAATGTCCAATACCTGTAGATGTTTTCACTAAGTGTTCACAACTTTGAAGCACGTTAGTTAAAAAAAATTCTATGGAATTTATCCTGCAAATTATTTTAATAATTTCTAAGTCTTTTTAACTGTCCAAAAATGTATAATACTCTCAGTTAAGTAGGCAAATCAAACACAAAATGACAGAGAAAGCGCTCTCAGACCGCAAAGAGTAAATGTTTATTTAAAAGTAAAGAATAACAGAATGACCTTAATAAAATAAAAAAACCATGATTATTAAATAAAAATATTTTTTATTAATCAGAATTCATGTTCTACATGGCCGCCCCTATTTCTAACACAAATTCTCATTCGTTTTCGTAATCCGCTTTTTAAGACCCCAGTTGTAAGATGCCGCCTCATTTCATCAGCTGCATTAATTATTTTCTGTCTCAAGATATCTACATTTTGAATCGCAGTTGGCTGGTCGTATACCAAAGTTTTACACATAAAATCCATTGATGTCAAATCAGGGCTCTTCGCCGGCCATGGTATGGGTCCACCCCTTCCAATCCATTTATTTGGGTAATTCTCGTCCAGCCACACTCGAATACTTCTCCTGTAGTGAGCTGGACAGCCATCGTGTTGAAACCACACGTTTCGTCTCAAGGCAAGAGGTAAGTCTTCCATCAAAAGGGGTAAATTGTTCCTCAAAAAATTTTCATATTCCTCGCCATTCAAATTATCTGGCAGGAAGAATGGTCCAATCAAATAACAATTATTCCCATCCACACATTTAAACTAAATCTTCTTTGTGACCCGTTTAGTCTCTTTTTGTTAGGATTGCCTTCCTCTTTTGAAGCCCAGTAGTGGGCATTATGATAATTGGTAATACCATCGTTGTCAAATTTTGATTCGTTTATCCACAGAATTTTCTTAAAAAAGATACATCTTCGACATCGGCATTGAGCATAATCTGCAGAAGTCTACTCGCCGCAATGGATCGTCTTCGCGCATTACTTGCACGGGGGTATAGTGATAAGGGTATTGCCCAGCAGTGTGCATTACAAACCACACCCTCCACTGGGAAATACCGAGCCGTCGAGCGACAACATTCGTAGATGTGGTTGGATCTTCTTCAAAGAGATTTCGTATTTCGTTGTCTTCGTCCCTGTCATGGATTCTGGGTCTTCCCATGTCAGTCCTTCGTCTGAGAACAGAACCAGTTTCTCTTATCTTCGATAAGTTCCATCAAATACGCTAACATCAGGAACTCGGCGAGCAGGATAGGGTGCTATGTATTCATCACGAGCACGTGAAGACACTCCTTCACAAAAACCGTAACACATTAGAATGTCAGTGTGTTCCTCGTTGGTAAACGTTGCTGTGATAAATAGCCTATCCACAAGCAGAGATCAAACTCCAGTATACGAGCCATCTCACACAGAAGATGAAACAGTACAAAAATCCAAACCAAGTGAGTTTTTACGGACAATACTGTATTGCGAAGAGCACGGTATAGCACATCTACCACGGAAGAATCGCATGAGCAGAATAAAGACGATTCAAAACTGTTTTTTAAATGAACAATGTATCTCCCGGTCGCAAACAACGTGCACCTGACCCTTTTTTATTGTTTCGAGGTGGTAGGTAGTAAATAGCTAATGATTATTATCAAAGGTTTGTTATTTTGAACTAGCACTTGCGCTCATTAAAACCTACTATTTATAACAGACCTAGTAATTATTATACCTTTTTGGATAGTTAAAAAGACAGTAGAAGTTATTAAAATAATTTGCAGGATAACTTCCATAGAACTTTTTTTTAATTAACGTGCTTCAAAGTTGGGAACACTTAGTGAAAACATTTACATTCAAATAGTTATCGAGCAGCTACTTTAAACTGATAGCAAGTTGTTTCAAGTTTTATTATTTTTTTTTATAAACTGGCATACCCCCTGTGTAAAAACAGCAAAAAATTGGACTCTACAGTCTGGAAATTAAACAAGATAAGAGGAGGAAAAAAGGTTTTTTCAAAACACGCTATTATAATGTTTTATTATATCTCTTCAAGCCGGCGTCAACAATTTAATTGTTTGATCGAAACAATTAAGCAATTCGTATAACAATAGTTCCTCCGACTTATGGAGAACGACTGAAATGAGTTGATGTCCTAGAACACGATCCAGTAAACCGATTTGAAAAATGTTTCCTTTAACATGCATTGTCATCGGCCCTGTGTATGTGTATCAAATTTCAGCTCTCTAGCTTGTCGGGAAGTTGGTTTAATATTGGTTACAAGATTTGACGGATACAAACCTACAGAAAAGCAAGTTGAATAACAGCGTAAAAAAAAAGTTGGAATTAGAGCAAAAAATGATATTTTTTCTTTTAATTTAAAAGTCACATATCTAGAAAACTGTTAACTTTTGGATAGTAGGTTATAGGGTCAAATCTATCGGCAACGACTTAAATAATAACGTCCTTAAATATCTAGGTCGACTTTCCCTGTAACCCTGTATATTTTAGAGAGGTTTAGACAGTAAACAAATTGTAAATAATTTTAATGATTATTATGAACCTCATTATAATTTTTTCATTACAATGATGAGCAATATTTAGAATTACATTCCATCTTTCCATCTCATGGTATCATAACATTAACTTAAAAGAACTTCGATCTCACTTGATATGAAATGCTGACCGCAAAGTTTTGGAGTTTTAATCATTTGTGGGGTCCAATTCTTCCTATCGATAGCTTGCAATCATAATTTTCTTCGATTCTTTTCAAATGAAGGTCGGCCTTTAGGAATTATATAAAAAGGCACTCCAGGTTATAAATTTTGTCTATTCGCACAGCAGCTTGAAAGCTTTGTAAAAAATAAATCAAACGTATTTTAAATAAAGCGTCTCTTTTTCTCTCCTCTCTCTCTCTCTTTGTGTGTGTGAGTGTGAGTGTGTATGTGTATGTTTCTTTCCTTTTTTGTCGAGCAGTCGAATTGTGCCAGTAACATAAAAAATGACGACTGCGACGATCGTTTCGTTTACTTGGATGCACACGCATAATGGAAATATGTCACGTTAAATATTTGTTGTATACCTAGTGTAACCTCTATAGATTAAGAAATATGATCACTAAAAATGTAGTAGCATTAGCTTTGGCTGTGCGCAGTGATCGTTGATGAGCCATAGAAAAGATCATTGACTCTTTCAGCTTCGTTTTCACGTATTTTATGTTATTTTTGAAATGTTTATTTTTTAACAAATATTCTTGTTAATATTATCATTCAATTAAATAATAAAGATATCTTTTTAATATTATCATTCAATTAAATAATAAAGATATCTTTTTAATGTTAATAATAGATATAAATAAAATAAACAGAAATGGCGAAATGGTACATTGGCCTGCGACTTGGCCACGAAATGGATTCAAAAAAAAAAAAAATTCTGTTTGGGGGATAGGGGGAGGGGTGAGAGTTCTTAAAATCTTAATTATTCCAAAATGGCTTATCAAAGCCATACAATTTCTTTCCAAAATAATTCTTCTCAATGAAAGGAGTCCGTTCATGCCGTTTTTATTGCTTTTGGGTCGCCGAAATAAATGCCTGTGCCATGCGTTCATTTTTGTCTCTATAAAAAAAGTTAATATCTCTAAAAAGACTTAGCCCGTTTTCATGAAAAATACGTCAATGCAAAGTTTAATAAACCCTCTAAGTATCTATTAATTTTTTTAATAAAAAGAATTTTTTTTTCTTTTGGGGTAGGGTGTGGTTTGGGAGGAGGGTGCGTTAATAACTCCAAAGTAGCTCATTAGAGCTAGACAAGTTATTTACAAAAAAAAGATCGCCTTAATAAGAAGAGTCTATACATGTCGAATTTATTCACTTCGGATCGCTAGATTATTTTGGATTAGTAGCATTAACATACATTTAATTATTAGTCTATAATGATTATTTTGGATAGAAAAAAATTAATATCTCAAAGGCTTAACCAATTGACATAAAATATACGTTAAGGCACAATTTAAGATGCCCTCTAAGTATTTATAATTTTTATTCTGTTCTGCTTTTTGCCGTATCGGAAGAGTTAGCTGTTAAAAACTGATCACATACGTATAGAAGGATTTTTTTTTCAAAATTTCGACATATCTTTTCGAATTATGAATATTTAACCTTCATACGGTGTTCGGGTCATTTTTGACCTAACGGAATCTGTTTTTGATCAGTGCAAGAGAAATATTCTCATTATTATTCAATGGTTTCGTGACTTTGTTCATATGAAATGGAACTATCATATCAGCGAACTTCAATGTTTTATCTTTTTTATTTGATGAGCAATTAAAATAATGTCACTTAAGATGTCTGGGTCAAAAATGACCCACACAGAACAATATGCTATTGAATCTTACATTTATGAGACCCAGGTTTGAGGATAAACTAGAAATTGAAAGTAAAAGTTTTGTTGTTTCTCAGAAGAAGTGAATGGGATGTTTATGGCGTTTTGTTTTACATGATATCTCAGTGCAAGCTTTCTTGCTGGTAAGCATTCTAAAATTTACTGTTCTTGAT
>JAHWFO010001075.1:581959-592138 GCA_023313115.1 Rhysida immarginata
CTAGAGAGAGAGAGAGAGAGAGAGAGAGAGAGAGAGAGAGAGAGAGAGAGAGAGAGAGAGAGAGAGAGAGATAAAGGAAAAATGAATTTTAGAAAATTATAATTCAAATCCTTCCCTTGACTGCATCAGAAAATTGATTAGAACTACTTTTCTGAAAGAAACTTTGTTGACATGAACAGAAAAAAATCGTCGAAATGTGCATTTCATCTTTTTTTTACGCTTCTATTCTTCATTTTAATTTTAATAATTAAAATTAATTATTAACAGTGGTATAAAAGTGAATTCCCTTTCTCCTTATATTCTTAAATTTTTCACCTTGTAAATATCCTATTAACTTTGACAATTTGCTATTGATAAGGAGTTTCTAGTTCTCGAGTTCGCCTGGCCGTGGGTTCGAATCTCGCCGTGGGCATGGATGTGTGTGTTTGTCCCGGGCTGCATATAGATATAACTTGTGTAAAAGGCGCACAAATGACCATATCAGGTGAAAATGTGAAATAGTCGACGCCAAATTTCTAGAACCCCCCCCCCCCCAAGCTTCAATTGATAAGACATGTCACAATTCTGTGGTAATCAAATCAAAAGTATTAATTTAAGATTTATATTTTTATTGCCAAACCGTTACAATTGAGAAACAGTAAAAACCAGAAGAAATTGCAAGCTATCATTACCAAAACGAGTTTAAAAAGTTTGAGGAATTTAGATGTGAAAATATGAATGGGTAAATGTGCTCGAAAGCTTGTATGAGTGAATTAGATTTTTTATGAGCATAGTTGAGTGAGATGTAAAAGTCGATATGTATGAATAAGCATAAATTTGTGAATAATAGATAGTGTACAAATTAATGACATAAAACACAAGAATCATAAATTATACTCGTTAATTTTGCGTGGTGCAGCATTAACATAACGATGTCAGAGGCATCGTTACAGCATTCGCGAAATCGGTCGCTCTGATGCCAATTTTCTACGATTTTTTTTAGTTTGACTTCAAATTCGGATAGAGGTTCGAAAAGAAAGTAGAAGTTATAATAGTAAAAGACACGATGTATTTTTCGAGCACATTTACCCATTCAGTAAAAGACACGAAGGATTCGATTAAGTCTTTGTTCGGATCCTTTTCTACTACTCGATTAAAAATTAATGAAGTTAAAACAGATAATAGTGCAACTGGTGATAGTAGACAAGTTAATGCGTCTAAAACATCGCTAATACATATGGATATCTGTCAAGAGAATAATAATGAGTTATTTTTAACAGACATAGGTGATACGAATAATTTTTTAGATGGTTCATTTCAACCATCATCGGCAAGTAATAATCAGATTAATATTGTACATAATAAACCCATCAAACAAGTTACAAATAGACATGATCTGCAACATAATCAAGTACAAAAGAAAAATAATGAAGATAATAATGGCAATTGGGGTTTACCTATTAAATCCCATACGTCAATTCGATTGTGTCTTGGTAACTTCCAAGAAAATATCGAGACTTTACAACTCGCTAGAATTCTTGAGGCTCATCAACTAACAGTACTACAATGTGGACGATGGTACACGAAAACTAAAGCGAAATCTCAAATGTTTTTTGTACGCCTTAATGGAACACAAAATGGCCAGTTGGACTTTGGATTCACGAGTTTAAATGGAAAAATCCGCAATTAGTGGAGGATGCTTTTAACAGTAAAAGTTATGCGAGGCCTAAGAAAAATGATTAACTTTAACCAGTTGTCCCAAGCTGCTGCTACTCAATCATTTAATACTCCTCTACTTTGTTATGCCAATATTCGATCATGGTCATCTAAAATCGAAGAAATTGAAATTTGAATAAATCACCTCAATCCTGATTTTTGTTTATTTATAGAAACATGGTTAACTAATAATCAAGATTCTTCTTTACTGTTAAATAATAATTATAAGATACTTCGTTCGGATAGAGCTACACGAGGAGGTAGAGTTGCAATTATTATTGAAAAAAGTTGGGAAGCCTCTGTTTTGTTGCAAGGTTCTAATCATGGTTTAGATTTTCTACTTTTACAAGTGAAGAAAGCTGGAATAAATTTAAGATTTTTGGTTATCTATAGACCTAGCTATATTCCAATAGAATTAGTAGTTGATATAATTCATGAGTTTAATCATTATCACGTTAATTTGATTGCAGGAGATTAAACATTGATTTTGCTAAACTCGCAACTTTGGGCAATTTCATACTTAATTGCAAGTTGCTTTCAATGAAAGCTATAGTGGATTTTCCTACTCGAGTTACAAATACTTCCTCCACTATAGTAGATCAGATTTTTATACCAAATAATTGGAACTTTTATAAGCTTGAGAAGCAAACTTTACCTTCTTGTGATCATTTTGCTATTAAATGTAAAGTTAAATTAAGTAAGCCGTGTCAGTTTCAAACGAAGATTTTAAAACATAAAAAATTTTTTTTTGATCGGATAGATTGGTTGTAATTTCAATTACTATTAGAGCAGGCTAATTGGAATGAATTTTTAAATAGTTATGATATACAGTATAGTTTAAAATCTTTACATGGTGGAATAATCAAGTATTAGAAATATGGAAGATTAAAGTAGCTTGTTATTCTGAATTTAAAAAAATCTTCTAACAGTTATACTAAAATAAAACTCAAATCAGCTAATAGAAATTTTCGCGATGAAATACGTAAATCTAAAAGAAACGTTTCGTTTTGGTTGTAATAATGAGTTTGATTTGTGGAAACTTTTGCAAACTACAAATAAGAAAAAGGCTGAAACTTTCCCGGAAGATAAAAGTTTACAATTTTTAACTTAAGTCGATAATCCAAATGATTTACCTCTTATCACCTCTCAGGTTAATATTACAAATATGAAAATTAAATATTCAGAAATGCCAGTTATTACAGTTGACTATCTATATGAAATAACAAGTAAGATGAAACTAAAAAATAATAAACGTGATGATTTTTTCGCAAATATAGTATTTCGAAACTGGGGTCTATTGGTATGGTCACTCTTTTGTCTCCTTTTGCAAGCAATTCTTAAAGTTAAAAAATTTCCATACTTATTTAAAAAAAAACTCAAATAAAATTTATTTTTAAAGGAGAAGATGTTTCTTCAATAGGGAAAAATATCTTCGCATTGAATGATGGGTACAGCTGCCATTTTTTGAGGGCAAGAGGAAGGCAATCCTATCGAAGTGCGCCGTTTTTGCCCGACTTGTTATTGTATAACGATGGTAAGGAGTTGTTGCGTGTTTGGATGTATTGTATAACAATGGGATAAGTTCAGAGCACGGTCTATAGATATTCATGGTTATCGAGCTTCGGCCATTTTCCATTGTTTCGAGAAGCTAAGGAAAACAGATCGCGCCAGGTGCCGCATAGATCGCATGAGGGCCGACCGTGACCTGCGATAGATGTTTTTCATTGAAACTGAAAATGAAAGTAAAGTTTCTGTCTGTCGATAGGGCGGCGCTGCAGGCGTTTTTGGGCCGATTGTACATGCAGCGCCACTTTTCAATAGAGTTCCCGCCCTATTGGGAGCTAGAAACTTTAGCTTCATTTTAACAATGGAGCTCGATGACCATGAATATCTATAGATCGTGGTTCAGAGCCATGGCAGCCATGGGTCTAGATGCCCTCAAAAGATGGCGGATATTCAATGTTTATTTTTTGATATTTCTCCCTATAAAGAATTATCGACTCATATCTATCTTACTTATATCTATAAAAATAACGGAAAAAACAATTTTTGCTCCTTTAGTTGCTCATTTATGGACTGAAATTCCTATTTCACAATATGGTGGTAGACCTAACTCATCAATGTTTTATTTACTAGCCTTTTGAAAGGCTATAATTGCCCTTAAAGTCATAAGGTGCTCTATGTTATCATTACTGATTTATCAAAAGCATTTGATACAGTTCCTCATGATTTATTAATTAATGAATTAAAAGCCACCGGTCTTGATCCAAATTGGATGAAGTTACTTATTGATTACTTAACTTCACGAACAAATTTCATGACCTTTGGCAATAAAGAAGTTAGCTTAACCTTCTCTAGAGGTAATATGCAAGGCTCGTATTTAAGCACTACTTTATATGCAGTTGCTACTTCGGCCATCCATAAGATTCCTTTAAATTTAGAGTTAGACTCTTTATGTAGATAATATCCTTACAAAAATGTATGATAAGCATGAGACCATCTTGGCAAGTGAAGAAATAGTGATATAAACAATTTAGAACGGTGGTATAAAAGTCAAAGTATGAAATTGAATAAGGAGAAAACACACATACTCAAAATAACTTTTGATCAAAAAGCAGTTTCTACAGTTAGTAAAATTTTGGGAATCTTTTTTGATAAGAGATTAACGTTTGAGGAACATATTGAAAATTTAATCAGTAAAATATTAAAGCTACGTATTTAATTAAAAACTTGAAGAGAATATTAACCAAAAGGGAGGTTATTATCTTAATTAAAGCAATTATAATTTCGAAATTAGAATTTGGTGTTATTTTATGGTCTACTGCTTCTAAACATCTTTTGAAGAGACTGAAAATTAAATATAATAACATTATTCGAACAGCTTTGTCTTTAGATAAATTTACGCCTATTACGGAAACTTGTAATATGGTTGATCTTCCTACTTTCGATAGTATTATTCTTAAAGCTAGACTTAAGGAAATCTATTTTGCTTTGAACAATGATAAACATACATTACATTACATATAATTTCTCACTGGCTGAATAATAAAACATATACCAGTTCTTCACAGAAATATAAACTTATTCCACCGTTTGTTGTTAGTTCAAGGTTGGGCAGATTTTTTCCATTTAATGCTATTGATAGTTGCAATGAGTTGCTATCAATTTAATGAATTGTTGTACTCAAAATTGTATAAATCATAAACGACAAGTAAAACATTTAATATATAATTATGTCATGATGTCAAATCCCCGTCGGAAGAAAAATGTTGAAAAGCTTCATTTCGAGGATTTGACAAGGAAAAAAGAAGAGTCGAAGAAAAACACCCCCGTCAGTAGTAGACGGACCCCGTCAGGTAGAACAAACCTGAAGCCGCGGGATTGGAGGAGGATCGAGAAGTCTGAGCATCGGGATTGGAGGGCGATATGCGCAATCTCGGCTCAGAATCCTCCAACCCCGGATAAAAGGCGAAGGAGAAGAGAGGATCATCAGACGGTAAATAATTCTCTTCCAAGTAGGAACCAGGGTGACCGACCAGACCTCATGAGATGCACGGGCATATTCCAGCGGAGAAGTTACGAGTCGCCAAGGCACGGAGGACCGAAAACAAGTAACTCCATTAGTAATAAGAACATTACTTTTAACCGTTACTTTGCTAAAAGGAGCCAACGCGCCGAGCCACAACTGTCCGACGGAAGAAGGCTGCCGCTGCCGCCGTCCCAGCGCCAACCCCGGCATCAAGATAGAACGAGGCCCGTCAAGACCGACAACCGCGGCGATAGAAGGAGCAGCTCGCACGGCGGACGAGTCGTTAGTTGGAGTCCGAGTGGAACTTACGAATGCGAGCGTATTCTGTCGTCAAGCCGCCATCATCGTAAGCATGTTAAAAATAATAATAAATGCACTGTACTTAACGAGCCCGTTGCAGGTGGACTTGATTTAATCGAACAGCAGGACTTGGTTTTGAGAGAGCGTCAGCCCGAGTCAATACTCGACATCGCCCCGAGTACCCCCGCTGCTACGCACGGTGCCAAGTTGATGTTCAACGACACAGCCGCCGCTCCAGCCCAAACGAAGTACGAGGCCGATTCGCACCCGACATTGGAGAATCCCGTGACTGCAGAGGATTCATCTGTCTGCTCGACATTACAACCACAAGGACAGGAGTCCTGTGTTCAATTCACATAGTAGCAATCCCGAGGAGTGTTGGAGACTGCAAGACAACGCTCGTGTCAACAATTCCAGCCGGCTATCTCGCGGGGCGCCCTGCAGATTGTCCGCGCTCGGACAGCAACACCGCGTTGTCCGGTACTGTGCGAAATTAAGCTATACGCTAAGATATTGGTTATAATTCTGAGCAGGTTAAAATTAGTGGCCTCTACTAAATCTTTGTTTTATTCCCGACAGCACAAGCTCTTCGGTCGACAAACCTATATAGGTCGCCGCTCACCGACGTTGCGGCACCCATCCCGATCCAGCCATTTCGTTTTACGGAGAATCTCGACAATCTGGAACCAGCGCTTCGTAGGATTTCAGAAGACTTCCGACCTATGCGGTACAGGAACGCTGAAAGCCATGATCCGACGTCATTAGGAAATTTACCTGAACCCCCGTACGAAGAGGCTCTAGATTAAATGATTCAGCTTACAATTTGTTTCATGATTAATTGGCAAAACTCTGCTAAATATTGTAGATCAAAATTAAGTTCTGAAAATTAAATTACACTTTACATTACCTCCTTGTTCTCACTCTGTTCGTAAGTTAAAATACACGACACATGACTTGTCAACAGGATGTATAATGTATTTCATTTTACTTCATCCCTTCGGGATGCAAATTGTGTAAATAAATAAATAAATAAATAGGCACACATGTCCCATCTATTCGGTAACCAAAATGTTTAATTTTAACCACCAAGTAGAAAAACCACCTGCAAGCAGTATTTGGCAATGAAATATGTCCTGTTTCATACAACTTTGTAATATGACTCATTTTTTGAGTTGATAAATTGAGCTTCACTGTTTACATTGCTATATTTAAACGCCATATTGAATAATGAGCGAATACCGCAGTCAAATCATCCGGTTGAAACGTTATACAGAGTATCTCAGAATTCATTGTACAAACTTCTAGGGGAGTTAGTATAGGTGATTCTAAGCAAAAAGGTTCATATGAACATGGGTCCGAATTTGAATAACTGAGATATGAACAGAAATAAAAATGCCGCCACCAAGATCAACAAGTTAATATCTCAGGTTCTGTAAAGCCTAGATTAATGAAATTTGGGGGAATAACAGGGTACATAAGACTGTGTATACCGTTAAAATAGACAACTAAAATCGATAAAGAAAAAAAAGACTTCCACGACTGCTTCAGAAAGTGGCAAGAACCTTGGTATAAGTGCATTCGTAGCAAGGGAGATCAAATTGAAGGAAACTAAAGGAAAATGCCAGTGTTTAAATAAAAAAAAATCCACCGTATTTTTTGTTCACACCTTGCATCAAATTCCAGCAAGAAGTTTCCGAGTTACTCATTCAATCATATAACACGTGCTCACTTGTGAGTACTAACTAGCACTTGTTACAATTTTGACTGTAACTCGGAAAGTTCTCGTTGGAATTCAATCAAATTTTAACAGTAAACAGAGTCTTATGTTCCCTGTTATTTCCCCAAATTTCATTAATCTAGACTTTACAGAACCTGAGTTATTAACTTGTAGATCTTGGTGGCGGCATTTTTATTTCTGTTCTATCTCAGTTATCGTTCAAATTCGGATCCATGCTCATATGAACTTTTTTGCTTAGAATCACCCATACTACCTCCCCTAGAAGTTTGTACAATGAATTCTGAGACACCCTGTATTTCTCTAAGGATATGTCCAATTTTTAATATTTTTTTTCAAATTTATGCTCATTATTGAGTCTAACGCACACACTTGCACACGGTTTTAAATTATATTGAGATACCAAATATAGATTATCGATAGTTATGACTAATTTAGTATTCGTCATTCGTCGTAATACTGGCCACTGGTCAATACAAACTTTATTTTTGTGTACTATTAAATTGTTTTGTTTCCATTTTGCTATAGCTTGCCGGGTTTTCGAAATATAGCATTTTTCGGAAAGTCAGTTTTTGGCCGCTATCTCGGAACTATTGGTCCCAGAGATAACCATAATCAGTGATGGACACATTCATTCCATATATCAATGTCCCGCACCTTAAAAAAAAGTGTGGACAGACAAAATATAGCAATTAAAAATTAAAATTTAAAAAATTAAAGACATAGCCATTATCAAATGTCACCGAATCTATTCTTGGCGAAGCTCCTGCCATTGCATTCAAAATTTCTTTTTTCTGCATTCATGTACGGAAACAATCATGGCTTGATTAACTTGAGAATAAAATAAAACTCTTTTTCCACAACGAAACAGGAAATGAACAAAAAGAAAAAGACCGAAAATAAAATGAAAAAATACAACCTGAGTCTGTAAGCGCTTTTCGAAAGCTTTGCTTTCATCATTCAGCAGCCAAGGAGCACCTCGAGAGAACTTGAGAGAACTGACTTGGAATAGACAATCGACAATCGAACAGTGTAGTGTATCGGTATTCGAGTGGAACTTGAAGCATAGCTTCCATAATCTCACCCTTCATAATCATATTCCAAGGGAAATACACTGAGATAGAAAAGAAGCCTGATGTACCCACAAGGGTCATCCAAAGTATGAAAGAAAATTGCCTCCACTTGGTGGAGGAAAATTTGATTGACGACTGTCTAGACTAGAGAAAACACGACCTATGAAGTCCAGTAATCTGGAAATAAGACATTATCAATGTCTTCAAAATTAATATCAAGTATATGCCTTGGATCACGATATCTCTTTCTATGTATAGGATGATTTAAAATGCCCGAGACTAGCTCGTTGCTATGATTTTCTATATTGGGCAGCATGGATTCCATGAGCCCTTGAACGTATTTGCCAATATGAGTCATGTTGAAGTCATTATAAATGGAGGAATTGCGAGCAATTCTCCGATCTTTTTGCGCAATAGTCCTAAGGGTAACGTTTTGGAACGTTTGCAGTTCTTTCCATCGAGTCTTACATATTGTGGCCCAGACGGGCATACCATAGGTCAAGATAGTCCGAACAATGACCTTATAGAGTAGGAGTTTATTATCAATGTTTAGAGCACTATTCCGGCCCAGCAGAGCAATCAAGCTAAACTTGGCTCTCCTGGCCTTATTCAACGCATAAGTTGCGTGGGGAGTCCAGGTAAGTTTAGAGTCAATAACAACACCAAGATATTTATAAGTTTCAACCCAGTCCAGTTTTTTGCCATATAGTGTTAGAGAATCTAATGATCTCTTTCTCTTCTTGGAGACAAACATCGCCTTGCATTTGTCTACATTCAATTTTAGCCTCCACTTGCTAAACCAGCTTTCACACTCCTTTAGAGCCTTCTGCAGCCGCGAGACTACTACGGCTGGTTGACGAGCACAGGTCAGTATAGCAGCGTCATCTGCGTAAAAAAAAAGAGCTTACATTTAGAAGGACTTGGAAAGTCTCGCATAAAATAATTGAATAATACTGGCCCCAGGACTGAACCCTGTGGGACACCAGCTTTTACTTCATACATAGGAGATAGATTATCTCCAACTCTGGTCTGAAAGAACCGGTTGGAGAGAAACGAGTGTATCAGAGTAATTATGTCTTGAGGAAATCCATCCATAATCATTTTAAAAATAAGACCATCGTGCCAGACTTGGTTGAAGGCTTTGTGTACATCGAGGAAAACGACCCCACAATACATAGAGAGATTAAGGGGCTCATTGATATCCGCTGCGAGCCTCCATGTTTGGAGTTGGCAGGAATGGTTTGAGCGAAAGCCAAATTGTTCATCGCGGATGAGATCGTTGGCATCACAGTGCTCAATGAATCTCTTGAGAATTGTTTTTTCCAGGATTTTGGAAATTGATGGTAACAAGCTGATGGGCCTGTAGCTAACAGGATTTGCAGGATTTTGTCCTGGCTTAGGAATGCTTAAGACAACTGATTGCTTCCAAGCATCCGGGAAGTAAGTGTTCTTCCAGCAGTCGTTAATCACTTTTGCAATATCTTGAATTGTATTTGGAGGTAAATTTTTCAAAGCAGTGTTCTTAATAGAGTCTTTACCTGGAGCTTTTCTCGTTTTTAAATTTTTAATGATGCTTAGGACTTCATTTACATCAATGCTATGTTTTGGGAATTCATTGCCGTGAATATTATAGAAGCCAGTTATGCAGGATTTTACTTTCTCAGACATATCAAGTCCTATTTGCCGACCATCAGTAGGCGTGACAAACTGTTCTGAAAGTGAACTTGCAATAAGCTGCGCTTTATCATCATCATTCGTGATGAATTTGCCATTTTGGGCTAACAGAGGTGGGATATTAATGGCTTTCTTGTTTTGCAAGGCTCGAACCATGCACCAAATAGAGTTAT
>JAHWFO010001075.1:592238-606395 GCA_023313115.1 Rhysida immarginata
CATGAATCACGAGTTCGGTACCACTGCCTTCTAACCTTATTCCTTTGTTCAATTAATTGTTTGATTTCTGGGGTGAGATCAAGGTGATCAGCTCGCTTCGACTCTAAGGGTGAAGCACTAGAGTCAATAGCTGCATTTATACGTTTAGTAAGCCTTTTCACATTGGTATCTATGTCGCTCGTACTATGTACGTTATTTAGTGGGTCATCATTTTTGAGAATTTCTCTAAAAAATTTCTAGTCTTGTTTGAGCCTCAGTTCTTCTTTGAGGTCAATGTTTACGTTATCAAAATTTAGTGCAACTGGTTTATGGTCTGAGGATAGATCATTGACAGTATAGATACTGAATGATTTGTAGAAGCCCTTCAACAACACAATATCAAGTACATCACTTGAAGGAGAATGATCACAATAATGAACTGATTAGAATAGAACATGCTGAGTATTTATAACGAACGGAAGCCAATCAAGACAAAAAGATCCAACTGAATTTTATTGATTGGGTAAGTGCGTCGCCCATTTGATCAATGGTGATTCGCTAATAGGACCCCTATCTAAGTTGAGTAATAATTTTTTATCTGTTTTTTAATCATGGCTTTTTTAATTCTTAATAAAATCTTGTAAACATTCCAAAGAGGAGCTTTAGCAGTGAAGCAGAAGTACATTTATACATTTATTAAAAAGAAATTAATTCCCTCCCCCAAGTAGCAGATCCTGCGGTCGTCTATTTTTACCCCTTTTCTGCACTTTACTTTTATAACGCTCTGTATAAACAAAAATGAGCCCCCCCCCCCTCTTCTATTTTCGTAACCGTTAGGTCGGCTGATCTGGAAGGGGGGGGGAGCATAGCATCGGTGGCTCATCAATAGCAACCACTGTGGTAGTATGTCGAGGTAGGTAAAGCTCTAAACACAGGGTAGAAACTAAAATGAGCCCTCCCCCCTTTTATTTTCCTAACCGAAGCAGATATGTCAATTTTGATGAATCCAATGAATACGAAGTTGTGGGTAACCTATCCCATGGTGCACTTTTCATCATCCCAAATATGCAAATTAGGACATTAAAATCCTATCTTCAAAACCATAACAGAAACGCGAAAACTTCCAGCTGAAGACTTGTTCAGCATGTTAATTCCGAACAAAACAAAAAAAATTCCAAAATCCGATGAACGGATCCCCAACAATCACAATTACTTGTAATTTACATACTATTTCAGGAATAGTGTAGCTTGCCAAGCTGGAGTTGTATCTGTCTTCTGTATGCTGACACATGCCTTTTATTTGCTTTTCCTCATGAAAGTGAATGTTATTAAGGTAATTTGGTAATTTCTTGATTTGCATGTTGAACATTCAAATTTCTTTGTGAAGTGCATAGCGAGGTAAGTAATAAATTCAACATGTGATTGTTGGTGATCCGTTCATCAGATTTTGGAATTTATTTTTTGTTCGGAATTACATGCTGTTTTTGCATTTCTGTTATGGTTTTTAAGATAGGGTTTTAATGTGTCCTAATTTGCATATTTGGGATGATGAAAAGTGCACCATGGGATAGGTCACCCACAACTGCGTATTCATTGGATTCATCAAAATTGACATATCTGCTTCGGTTACGAAAATAAAAAAGGGGGGGGGCCCCTCAATTTTAGTGTCCAACATGTGTATGTAGAGAGCTTTACCTGCCTCGACATGCTATCACTGTGGTTGCTGGGGCGAATGATGAGCCACTGATGCTATGCTCTCCCCTCCCCTTCCAGATCAGCCGACCTAACGGTTACGAAAATAAAAGAGAGGGGGGGGGGCTCATTTTTAAATAAATAAAAGAGCTTTAGAGGTAGGTGGTTAAAACGCGCCTCTAGTGAGCGTTTTCGAACTGACTGGTTTTTCAGCGTTGCCAAATGAAACTTGGAGAGTTTACCTTTCATTTAATATCCGTCTTTTTTAAATATCTTAATTATACTGATCACCGCTACGTTTTCTTTTTGCATCATTCATTTTGATGTATAACTGCATAATTGTACATTAAAAAAAACATCTAAAGATTGTGAGCAATTGCTCTCAGGAAATCAATCTTGGACAACAACTCATTTCTCATTGATAGACTTTAGTCTGCTATTCAAAAACTGTATTTATGATCAACAAACGGAGACAGAGCCGTATAGATTGAAGATGGTCTCCGACTAAAACGCATCTTTATATTAAAGTTTATTTTGTTGCAAGTACACCCTGTCTCCAGTTCTTGATTATTTGCAACAAAAGACTTTAACTCATCATATGTATTTATGATTCCGTTTCCTGTTATGACGGACTTCCTGGGCCCCACCACTGATATCATCTATTCAATTGCCAATTTTCAATCTGCCTACTCTAATCACATTTTCGAAACTAGACGGCAGAGAGTGGGGTGGATGATTACCGTTCTTCGTTCGAACCAACTGTGCCATCCTTCTGGGAGTTTGTTGCCCGTTAGAAATCCTGTATGTACAAAAGATACGACATCTAACCACATGGGCGCCATATTGTGCTAAACACACTAAAGATTCTTTTTTATGACGACTTGGTCGTTTGGTCAGTTAAGGCAATTTTTTTTTCTACTTTTCATATATCCTAAAATTTCAATATTACTTTCTTTAAATGGTTATTTCCTTGAAATAATATAATTTCTGCTATCACAGTTAGCACATAATGGCGGTTTTAACTATCCAGTTGTCGTATCTCGTATACGGAACGATTCTAAAATGGTGAATCAAAAGTACCTAGCGCTGCTCTGTGGATCAAAATGGACAAAGTTCATGATGCAAAATTTCGAAATCCCAACCCTTATACCTCTAAACACCTCGCGAAGTTTGTTAAGACCTCGCGAAATTTTGACATATTTCGTCAATCTTTCCTTATGGCATCGAAAGTTTTCATCGTCACCTTTGCAGGCAATAAATGCACCGTTGTAACGGATATTTATAAGAGAAAAGGACGATACACAAAAACCCTGGAATACAATAAATAATAGTTATTAAATAAAAATAAATAATAAGTAATAATTGACAAAATTAATAAATAATAAATCACTGTATTCCTTCATAAAATGCTCTTCGTGCTGCGTAATCCCCAGGTAGCAGTGATTGCACTCGCTGTATGTGGAACGGGAGTTGCAGATTATTATGCAGAATCCTTCATACCATTGCCCGAGAAACGCCTAACCCACGAGCTACTGTGCGTGTACTCGTCGAGGGTCCTCGGCCACGTTGTCACGAACTTATCGGCCTACTCATTTCTTGGAATGATGACGAAACTTCGCGAGGTTTTAACAAACTTCCCGCGGTGTTTAGGGGTATAAAAGGTTGAGATTTCGACATTTTGTCTCAGGAACTTTTACTCATTTTGACCCACAGAACAGCGCTATGTACATTTTAATTCACCATTTTAGAATGACCCTGTATACAGGATCTCTATTGCCCGTGGAAGGCCTCGCTTGATTCTCACAAATGTGTTCTACTTAGGAAGCTCAAAAAGTCGTTCTTCGTCTTTGGGTGCAGGCCGTCAAGAATGTAGTTACGCGCAGTCCGAAAATATCGGTCAGCAAAACACAAGAATATATGCTAAAACAAACTCCTGACCTTACACATTAATTACTTGCAAGAATAACTAACTGTCACCGTTTGTCTGCTACCCCATTTTAAAAACCGTCAGATCTTTTTAAGACCCTATAAGTATACGTGTAATTAAAAATATTTTTTTTTCTTTATTAAAAAAATAATTTTATGGACTTCATGCGGAAGGGATTTTATCAAAAACACTGAAGGGATTTCAATGCTGAAACTGTCGAATGTATATACAATTACAAACAAACGGATTTTTACTTTTAAATATACACGTGAAAATTGCTAAGCTCTGTCTCTATATGAAAAAAAAAGCTGCAAGGCAGTATGGGAAAGCCAGTTCCGACTGTCATCTCATTCTGATCAACGCGCACCGTATAAAAAAAACAAAAAACAACTCAAACCATAGTGGCTGAAATGAAACTGAAACAGTGCTTCATGAGCACTGGGCGTGCGCAGTCGGAGACTACTTTAAAGGGCATGGGTGAAAAAGTAGTGATGTATTTTCCCGCACTGCCTTGCAGCTTTTTTCATATAGTGAGACAGCTTTATATCAGATAACCTCTTGAAAATAACAGATATATATGTCAGTTATCTACATACTTTTTTTACACAAACGAATTTTATTGCTGAAAGCGCTAACCTTATAGAGAGTCATCTCTTTAAGTCGGATATCCAGATGTCAGTGAATGTCCGTCGGTCATATTGCCCCTTCGCCCAAGTGTCCGTCGACCATGTCTGGGTACCGTAGAAGCCATTATAGGATCAACTAGTGTCGGCATTTTCTCCAGTCTTTATCAAGACATGCAGAAAAATGGCATACGGCCTTTCATCATGCTATAGAAGTTTTTCATTGACGTCATCAAACATTGGTGCACCACCGTAGGATTTGCGTTCGCGCTGGTGCACCAGTATGGCCGCCTTATTGTTGTAACATCACATGAAAACACTCTATACAAGCGTAGCAAATGGTTGATTGGTTACGATGGATGCAGGTTCATAATTGGTTGCACGGAATAAAATGGATTCTCAAACAGTTTATTCTGTGCTTAAACCTGTTTTTGAAATATGATACAAAGAGAAAAAAAAAAGAAAAGAAAAAAAAATCATCGGATCATTAACAAAATCAGGAGTCATAAAAAAGTCAATTGATAACATTAATATTTGAAATATAAATAACTTGGTAGCCCGCAGCTGATGTTCGTTGTCACGGCACTTTTGATATTTTTTAATCATGCAGATTTCTTAATAAATATGATCTCAAATAAAGTAGTTTTAGTTATTACTAATTACAGATGATACAGAATTATGAGGCGTGTTCAAATGAAATCCGTTCAAGTCAAGTAGGGTTGTAAGGAGGCAGAGAACAGGAAACGCAAGCAAATAGAAAGAGTAGTATTTAATGAACAGTATTGTACACTTGTTTCTCAAAAGAAATCACCCATGATGTTTAGGCACGCTTCATGAGTGATCATTCTCCACGACAATGCACGCCCGCATGTCGCAACAGTTATCGTTTATGCACTGCCAAAAGAAATGGGAGATTCTCGAACATGCTCCTTACAGCTCGGATTTGCCCCCTTGTGACTTTCATTGAAGAAATTCCTTAAGGGTCAACGATTGAACACCGATGAGAAGGTGCAAGAAGCAGTTACGGACTGGTTCAAATAGCAACCCACATATTTTTTCGAATTTCCCGTCTCCCCAAACAATGGAATACGTGCCTAAACGCCATGGGCGACTTCTTTTGAGAAGCGTGCGTACAATACTGCTCATTAAATACTACTCCTTCTATTTGCTTGAGTTTCCTATTCAGTACCTTTATCTTACAACACCTACTTGATTCGAAGGGTTTCATTTGAACACGCCTCGTAATTTTAAAGGAGGATCTCGACCAGGTTGGTCGATATGATCCGGGAAAATTAGGGAGCGTTTATCTGTAGTTTCACTGAAAATTCTAATATTACTGTATATTTCAAAGGTGTCGCCCCAACGATGAATTCTATTTAATCCTTGTAAAAATGACTGGAAAAGTACGTAAAATAACCAAAGCCCTAAACGTCAATCAATCCAATCCATTTCGAAGGAATAAAACTCAACAAAATTTTTAGGAAAAAATTAATTTTAAATGTTTAGAATAGAAATAGTTTAAAAATAAAAATTTGTTTCGAAAACGTTACCAAATGCCATTTTAGATTTGCGAATCCAAATTAAATAACAAAATGGTGACAATAGAAGTCACGCGCTCGAATGGCAACAATGACTGAAAGGATGCAAACAACGAGGAGAACGTGGCTTACTGGTGGAGCTGAAGAACTCGGCTGCGCAGACTCTGTCCGCAGACCCGGAACCGATTCCATGTGACCGGAAGCGATGTAAGTTCCCCATCTGTTGAGGAAATAGATAAGCATGTGACCATTAGCATCGCGCAATATGAGTCAGGCGCCGGCAATTCAAAAAAATTTGTAGAAGGCCGGAGTTTAGACGAAGAGTTGCTCTCACTGGGGTATCAGCGTCATCAGGAGCCATAAAACCATCCACCAGCACTCGAACACACGACTCCAGTTTACGACCATTGGCAATACAAACGATTCGAACTGAAAAAGTCCTCTTCCTTTCTATCCAAGGTAAGAATATGCAGAATCACGTGACTCCTTGTTTATATTCCGATTCCAAATTATTCAGAGGTTTATTGGGAGAAATCTAAGGATATAATTGGTTAAAAATTCTAATTATTTTTATTATTGTATCTGTTTTATATAGGTACTATGTCATATTTTTCGATGAATTGGAAATAAATTAATCGGAATTCTTTGCGAAATTTCCCCAACAATATAAGAATTGAAACAATAGCCGTGAAGCATAACGTGTTGTACTGGTTGACTCGACGTGTTTGTTCTGGGCTGCTAACAACGTCGAAGATTCTAGCAAATGTTCAAATGTCAACTATCTCGAACGTTTTGGATTGCTGATTTGCTCACATCAGGTTACGTAAAGACACAATGGATTTGAAAAGGGTTTGCAGTCGCGAACCTAAAAAGGCAGTGAATCTTAAATTCAAGACCCATGATCTCGTCGTTCCGCCCGAAACGCCGAGAGCTCCACGTTACCAGCGGGCTCCAGAACCAAAAGAAGTGGCAGATGATGACGGGTGCTGCGAATCTTTGCCGTTAGAATGTCGATTTAATAAAATCAAAAAAGATGAACCGGCCGAGAAGGCGGCTCCTCCTGCGGACGAAAAGGCAGCAGAAAATGACGATTCTCCCATAACACCGCCGCCTCCTCAATCGGCTCGCCAAGCGGCTGGAGGTGGAGGTGGAGCCGGAACGAAAGTAGCGTCGCAGACTTTAAACGCCCGAAGCCCGCAAAGGGTTATGTCAGCTGAGCCGTCTGAACGTACTCACGAATCTCCTCCCTCCTCCCCCCATCAATCTAAGTCGACTGCATCGTTTGGGAAACATTCAGCGGGTCGAATCGACGTACCCCCATCAGAGAATACGACAGCCACCACGAAACAAGCAGGGAAAAAGAAAGACAAAATCAGTGCGTATTCCCAGCAGAAAGGTAGCGCTGATACAGAGGAAGAAGCCCCACCTATATACCACCCTAGAATGAGAGGTTCCAATGCCACACCGGGCCCTGTACAGAAAAATAAAGGCGCTTACCCCCCAATGCCCGAACTGCCTCCTCAACTTCACTTGGAACCATCCTCCTTCCCAAAAAGTCCACCAATGCCAGCACCGTTAATGGATACTCCTCCCGCCCCTGCGGCTCCTCCTCAAAAACCTCCGAACTTCCAAGAACATCCAAACGCTCCTGAGAACCCACCTTCGCCTCGACTAGAAAAGGAACGCGCTAGATCTGCGGCTAAAAGCCCTTATCCACAAAGTCCTCGCTCTCCTAGATCATCGACATTTCCTGCTTCTCCATTATCAAGACGATCTGCTCAGTCGCCTGCCCCTACTCCTATGTATCCCCAAAGTAGATCACGACCTGGATCTCCAAGTAGTTTTTGTCCTGCATCCCCTACACCATACGCCCAGTCACCGATGAGGCCCGTTTCTCGTCCTGGATCATCGCAAGGATATTATCCTTCCCCTCACAGCCTTCGAAGGGCTTCCAGTCCTATGCGTCCACCGTCTACGATGGAGGCTCCTTATCCAGTTAATTACGATCCGTTATTAATTCATTCTGGTCCTCACAGTATGGCAACCAGCCCTCGAAATTGGAGTCCTCATTCACCAGGCAGCTATTCTTCTTACGCCAATAGTCCGTATATGTTTAGCGACCCCATATATGGACCGCAATCGACTAGTAACGCTGTCTCTCCCGATATTGGACGACTTTCAAGAGCAAGTTCCCTTGAGGACGATCCGTTGTCTTTTAATTCGCATCACTATGCTGACGGCTTTGGGAATAAAAATTTCAATCGCCCGCCACAGCAGGGTTCACCATATCCAGGCGAATCTGATTTTGGAAACTGTATAGAAAGCATTCGAAGATGGCGACAAATGGCCAACGACTTCCGAAGCAGAAGCCCTCCTGATCCGAACAGTCCCACATGGGCTGCATCAAACAGCCAGACTCATTTTATGCCTGTCTCATCTCCAGGAGGAATGGGTCCGGAATCGACTCGAATATGGATTTGCAACAAAGATAAGGCTAACAAAGAAGCTACTAATCAACCACCAAAAGTAAACGAAATGGGTACATTTCCCAACAGTGAAATGAGCATGAAATACGATATGAATTCTCCGCGTAGCGCTGTCTGTCCGAATCCGGATTTTTTTGCACCGCCTGAGAACACAGGACGCGGCAACATGACGGTTCAATGGCCTGATCAGGAAATGCCAAGTCACTGGAGAAAAATGCCAGATGCTTCCTGCAATGAACGATCTCCGGGAGAATGGCGTTTAGATCAGTATCCGCGCGCTAGATCGCCAGACGGGATGGCCCTTGAATCGTATCCTGTTCCAACTCAACGTGCACAAATAACAAAATCTCCAGATGCGCCAGACACTTTTAAAGATTATGATACAATGCCATCTGCTTGTGTACCTCAAGCAAATGCCTCTCAACAGCAGTGGTCAGAGCCCAAAGAAATTGCTACAGGTACAAATTTGACTGACTCGCCTTGTAAGTCTCCGTTTGCTTACCCTCCTCCAAAGAATTGGCCAGAAAATGTTCAAGCACCAGCTACTCAAACAGGCTCTCCTGAACCAGCTGAGCAAACTAGCTGCAAGTCTCCTTTTCCATATCCTCCTCCAAAAACACGACCAGAAGCTACGGAAAATACCCCTGATCGTCAGTCGCCTTCTCCTGTGTCTCCGCGCTTTCCATCTTTCTCGTCTAAACAGTGGCCAAATAATACCGAACAGTCACCTGAACAGGAAAATAAGAAAATAGATTCGAAGGAGGATGATCAAAATAAAACCGCAGTAGATTCTGAAACGAAACCTAAACCCGAACCCCAAGCTCCCCGTCGTCCCAGTAGCAGGCCAACATCAACTGGATTCCCAGTTGATGCTGAAGACCATGGCAATAGAACGGACTCTCCTCCAGTTGTTTGTACACCACGGACGACCCAAGAGCAAGGAGACAAGCTTATTAAGCCAACGTCAGTTGCCAATCAAAGCTCGAGTGTTACAAAGGATGCACTTTCTTCAACGAACAAAGCCAGAGATTGGAAACCAATCACTCAACAACCAGAAGAGAAAGATGTAGCTGAGCCAGTACCTCTGAAGGCAAAATCTTCAAAGGCTGAACAAAATGTGTGCTCTAAAGATAATTATCCCAGTCCACAATTTCCAGATCGCTCGCAATACTATCAATCCCCGATGCAACAGCGGCTTCAACAAGAGCAGCAACAAGCCCAGCAAGAATGCCTAAATCAGCTTGAAATGCAACACCAGCTAAAAATGAAAGAACTAAACAAACGTCGGCAAGAGTCTGATAATCAGGCTACTCCACGTTGCCATAATGATTATAGCCAAGCTGAGTATTTGTATCCACCAAAAAACAAATCAACTGATCCAAACTCAGCCTCTCCTATGCAGAATGACTTTAAGGCAGGAAATAATCCAGCAAATTGGCCTCAGCAACAACAGCAATGGCAACAGCACCGGCCAGCACAAGTATGGCAAGTATATAGCCAACAGCAACAACGGCAGCAAGAAATGGAACAGGATCAATTTATGTCTCAGTATCAACAATATCCGCCTCCAAAACGCAAGGCGCATGAGCCTGAAATGCATCAACCACCTCCTCTTCAAGATCAACGGAATCAAAATCGCCCATTTAACAACGAAGAAGAGCCTTCCGCATTTCAGTATCCTTCTCCACCTCATAAAGTTCAACAGCAAGATCCTCGTATGCAACAATATCCAAGTAAAGCTCAACAAGATTTTCCAAAGTCAACTCACATGCAGCAGTTTCCTGGTAACACTCAACAGAGCTCTCAAGAAGAACCGAATTGGCAACAATATCCTGGTAAGCCTCAGCAACAGAATTCTCAAAAACAACCACCTCGTTTCCAACAGTATCCGTCTAAATTTCAAGAAAATTCTCAGGCAGATCCTAATTTGCAAGATTTTTCAAGCAAGTCTCGGGACATTTCCAAACAAGAATCTAATCCCGAACAATATTCTTGCAAGCCTCCACAAAATTCTCAAGAGCCAGAATCTAATTTACAGCAATATCCTTACAAACCTCAGCAAAATTCTAAACAAGAACCATCGCAAAATTCCCAACAGCAGGAGCCTCATTTGCAACAGTATCCTTGTAAACCTGAAGAGGATTCCCAACAAAACTCTAATTTGCATAAGTATCCATGTAAACCTAAAGAGTCTCATTTGCAACAGTATCCAAATAAATCTGAAGAGGATTCCCGTCAGGAACCTACTTTGCAGCAGTATCCATGTAAACCTAAAGAGCCTCATTTGCAGCAGTATCCATGTAAACCCGAAGGAGATTCCCAACAGGAACCTAATTTGCATAAGTATCCATGTAAACCTAAAGAGCCTCATTTGCAGCAGTATCCATGTAAACCTGAAGAGGATTTCCAACAGGAACCTAATTTGCTTAAGTATCCATGTAAACCTAAAGAGCCTCATTTGCAACAGTATCCATGTAAGCCTGAAGAGGATTTTCAACAGGAACCTAATTTGCATAAGTATCCACGTAAACCTAAAGAGCCTCATTTGCAACAATATCCATGTAAGCCTGAAGAGGATTTCCAACAGGAACCTAGTTTGCATACGTATCCATGTAAACCTAAAGAGCCTCATCTGCAACAGTATCCATGTAAACCTGAAGAGGATTTCCAACAGGAACCTAGTTTGCATACTTATCCATGTAAACCTAAAGAGCCTCATTTGCAACAGTATCCATGTAAACCTGAAGAGGATTTCCAACAGGAACCTAATCTGCAAAAGTATCCATATAAACCTAAAGAGCCTCATTTGCAACAGTATCCATGTAAACCTGAAGACGATTTCCAACAGGAACCTAGTTTGCATATGTATCCATGTAAACCTAAAGAGCCTCGTTTGCAGCAGTATCCATGTAAATCTGAAGAGGATTCACAACAGGAATTTAATTTGCAGAAGTGTCAATTTAAACCTCGGGTGCCTCATCTGCAACAGTATCCCGAAGAGGATTCCCAAGAAGAAACTAATTTTCAGAAATATCCATGTAAACCTCAAGAGACCCATATGCAACAGTATCCTTGTAAACCTCAAGGGGATTCCCTACAAGACTCTAATTTTCAAAAGTATGCATATAAACCACAAGAGCCTCATTTGCAACAGTATCCATGTGAACCTGAAGAGGATGCTCTACAAGAATCTAATTTGCCAACGTATCCATGTAAACCTCAAGAGCCTCGCATGCAGCAATATCCTTCTAGGACTAAACAGAATTTACAAAGTACCCGAATGCAGCAATATTCCTCATACCCTCAACAAAATTCTCTACAAAATGAAGAGAACTTTGAGCAAGAACTTCAAGCATCGGATTATCCTTCTCAGCAACAAAAAATGGAACAAGAACTTCAGAAACAGCAATATCCTGATTTTCATGAAAATTATAAATCTGAAGAATCCGAAATGCAGTTGTACCCTACAAATAGGCAAAATTCTCAAGGAGAATCCCAAGTATCGCAACATCCTCAGACTACACAGCAAGAAGAATCTCGCATGCAGCAGTATCCTTTAAAGCACCAGGAAAATTCTCAACCTGAGCCATTCTGCATGCCACAACATAGTCCACAACAGGATCCATACATGCAACAATATTCTTCCAGGTCACAGCAAACAAACCAACAGGATACTCGTATGCAACAGTTTCCTTCTCAGTTACCAAATGATACCCAACAAGAATCTTCTTTGCAGCAATATCCTACTAGATCTGAAAGTTCTCTGCAACAAGAATCTCAGTTTCAGAGATATCCTTCCCAGCGTCAGCAAAATACTTCACAGGAATCTCAAGTGCAACACCCTTCCTCACGTAGTGGACAAAATTTTCAAACTCCAGAAAATGAAGTCTCGTCGTATCCACCCCGTCATCAGTTACATGATCAGCTACAGCAGCAATACCCAAACGCATCTTTTCCCTCGTCAAAAAACGAGGATCAACTGAATAAGTGTTCTTCCAATCACAGTATGCGTGCTGGGTATTGTTCCACACAGGTTTTATCGAGTGCTGATTACATGGAAGGAAATCTAAACTCGCCATACACCAAGGGAAATGCGATTCACGATCAACAGTCACAATTCAAGAAAGGCGAGGTTGCAGATAGGGAACGTATGCTCTATGACAATCAGGCAGATCAAATTGAACTGAATGCCTCAAAACGATGCTCTCGTGAATCGTTACGTCAAGATTATACTCAACATCTTCCACGCGATGAGCAAATTATCCCCAAACAAAAATCCCAGACGCTACTGCAGACTCAACCACCACTTCAACAGGATCTACCTCAACAACAAATGCAGCAACAACCGTCAGCAAACAAAACTCCATCTCGGCAACAGATGCCAATGGCAGAAACTCAGTTACCAGGCCAGAAAGAAATACAACAGCAGCCATCACTGAACCAAACATCTCAGCAACAGATGCAACAGCAGGTGTCACTGAATAGGGCTCCATCTCTGCAACAAATGCCACAACAGCCACCATTCCATCAAGTGCAACAAGAACCACCCCTAAATCAAATGCCATCTCAACAACAAATGCAACAGCAGCTGCCACTGGATCGGGCTCCATCTCGACAACAAATGCCGCAACAGTCGCTATCCCAGCAAGTGCAACAAGAGCCACAATTCAATCAAATGCCATCTCAGCAACAGATGCAACAGCAACTACCACTGAATCGGGCTCCATCTCGGCAACAAATGACGCAACAGTCACTATGCCAGAAAGAAATGCAACAACAACCATCACTGAGCCAAACACCATCTCAGCAACAGATGCAACAGCAGCTGCCACTGAATCGGGCTCCATCTCGGCAACAAATGCCCCAACAGCCACCATTCCAGCAAGTACAACAAGAGCCATCACTGAATCAAACGCCATCTCAGCAACAGATGCAACAGCAGCTGCCACTGAATCGGGCTCCATCTCGACAGCAATTGACACAACAGCCACCATTCCAGCAAGTGCAACAAGAGCCATCGCTGAATCAAACGCCATCTCAGCAACAGATGCAACAGCAGCTGCCACTGAATCGGGCTCAATCTCGGCAACAATTGTCACAACAGCCACCATTCCAGCAACTGCAACAGGAGCCACCACTGAAACAAACGCCATCTCAGCAACAAATGCAACAGCAGCTGCCACTGGATCGGGCTCCATCTCGACAACAAATGCCGCAACAGTCACTATGTCAGCAAGTTCAACAAGAGCCACCATTCAATCAAACGCCATCTCAACAACAGATGCAACAGCAGCTACCACTAAATCGGGCTCCATCTCAGCAACAAATGCTCCAACAGCCACCATGTCAACAAGTGCAAGAAGAGCCACCTTTGAATCAAGTGCCATCTCAGCAACAAATGCAACAGCAGCTACCACTGAATCGGGCTCCATCTCGGCAACAATTGTCGCAGCAGCCACCATTCCAGCAACTGCAACAAGAGCCACCACTGAATCAAACGCCATCCCAGCAGAAAATGCATCAGCAGATACCACTTAATCAAGCACCATCTCGGCAAGCTATGCAACAACAACCACCATGCCAGCAAATCCAACAGTTGCCACCCTGCAAGCAAATGCAGCAACAACCATCATGCCAGCAATTACAACAACCACCAATAAACCAAACACCATCCCAGCAACAGATGCAACAGCAGCTGCCACTGAACCAAGCTACATCTCTGCAACAAATGCAACAACAGCCACCATGTCAGCAATTGCCACAAGCTCCATTGACTCAAACTCCATCGCGGCAACAAATGCATCAGCAGCCACCCCTGAGCCAACCTCCATCTCAGCAGCAAATGCATCAGCAGCCACCCCTGAACCAAACCCCATCTCAGCAGCAAATGCATCAGCAGCCGCCCCTGAGCC
>JAHWFO010001075.1:610419-620823 GCA_023313115.1 Rhysida immarginata
TCTGATTTAAATCAAACTTCTGATTTTCAGAGCCAAACATCACCCTCTAGGGCATCTGTTAAAGTATCTAATTCTGATTTAAATCAAACTTCTGAATTTCAGAGCCAAAGACCAACCTCCAGCTCATCTTTTCCAGCAGCTAATTCTGATTTACACCAAACTGCAACTGGTATTCGGCATCAGCAGATGCCCTCCGTGGATTCGTCTTCAGAAAGTAGTTGTAATATTAATCAACCTGCTATTGGCCTTCAAAACCAGAGCGTTCCATCAACGGAATCATCTTCCGTATCCAGTAAAAGCCAATCTTCTGAAATTAATCGCCATCGACGAATCCTCAGCAAGGAATCGTTTACTGTAGCGTCTGGCGATTTAAATCAAGCTTCTAGTGGAATTGAAAATCAACTGGCGCCATGCAAGGAGTCCTTTCCAGCAAGCAGTTCCAGTTTAAATCAAGCACAGATTGACAAACTACAAGAAATGAAAACTCCGCGAGGCGAGAGAATTTCCAGCGTCTCGCGAGATGCCATGCCCATTTCTGTAGAAAAGGTTGCAGCGAATGTCTCAGCTAATAATTTAACGCAACGCATAGAGCAACTGGGCGATAGTAATCAAACGAGCCAAAAGCAATCGGGAAATCATCCTCTTACACCTCGCCAAGAATATCAATCGGGTGACAGCTTCTATACTAAAGTTGAGGTTCCTAAGCCATATGCTGAGAGCATCGTATATGCTTCTAGTGGGCAAATGCCGACTAAATCCAAAGAATATGTTCAGCAAAGCCCTAGAGAAGCTCCTTCGAAATCCAGTGAAATATCATTACATAATTTAACACAACCCTGCAAGTCCAAAGAAAGCGGACATTATAGTCCGCGACAAGTAATAAATAAAGGCAGTGAAAATGCCTTTGGGGATTCTGGACAACTTCCCAACAATTTGAAGCAATCTCCACGACAGGCAGCTGGTCATTCCAATGAAATGGTTTATTACGACTCGCCCATAAAACCGGAAGACAACGTCTATCAAATTACTGATGAAATTAAAAGCAAGCCAGAGAACGCTACCGTCATATCAGGAAAGCCACTTGCTCTTTCGTATGAAAATATAAATTGCGGTACTAAACAAGACCGAAAACGGTCGAATGAGAGCATCCATCCCATCTCTGAACCCAGCAGATCTGTAGAAAAAATCGACAGTCCCCCATATGAAGTAATTTCAAATAAATCGAGAGATACTGTTGCTTCTCAACAAGAACAGATTTTAAACAGATCTACTGAAGTTTTAAAATCAAACGAAAATAGTTATCGTAGATCTGAAGAGCAACTACAAAAGGGATCAGTCGACAATTACTATGACAGTCCTCGGTTTGTGTCGAGGCAAAAGCAGTTGGCAAATAGTCAAATTCAAAGGCAAAATATCCCTTCTGAACAACTCATTCGCCCAGCTAAGGAGGAGGATTTGCAAATGTCTGCTTTTGAATTGAAAAATAAATCGAGCGCAATGGATTTGCGGTTTGAAGCGATGAAGGCGATTGAAGCTATGAACAACGAAACAATACAACGACAACAGACGAGCGGCCATCGAAGCTCTCGAGTAGGCACAAGCAGCCAAGAAAGTGTCCTCATTAAAAAAGTGAAGAGCGACGAAGTCGAACCACCCAAACCGTCTGAAAAAAGGAGTGTCCATGTTGTAGCTGCTGCAGGTGACGCAACCTTTACTCGAGCACCTTGTGCGACAAAGACTGGCAAATTGGAAACCGTGAATACAGTAAGTCAGACGACAGTGCCGGCAAGCGGCCCACCACCTACGAGGAACTTGAAAGCATATAATGCGGAGGAAGAAATCCAACATGCGTCGTCTGTCAGATCTTCTTTATCTATTATGGAGCGTGAGAGTTTAGTGAATTCATTATCGTCTCATTCTCTAGCGGTAGAAAGCCAAGTACAGGACAACAGTAGAATTTTTGAACAACGGCTGTCGGCCCGAGGGAGTAACATCTATCTACCTGCTCCGATGTCGGCCCGAGGGAGTAACAACTATCTACCTGCTCCGATGTCGGCCCACGAAAGTAAAATCGAAATGCCTTCTCCCAGATCAGCTCGGGGGAGTAAAATCGAGCTACTGCTTTCTCCCATCTCAGCTCGAAACAAGGTAGAATTGCCAAATTCTCCAGCATCGTCTAAAACAAGTAAGCAAGAATCACCGCTCTCTCCAGCATCGTCTACAACAACTAAACTAGAATCGCCACTCTCTCCAGCATCGTCTACAACAACTAAACTAGAATTGCCGCTCTCTCCAGCATCGTCTAGAACAAGTAAAGCAGAATTGCCGCACTCTCCACCATCGTCTACAACAAATAAAGGAGAATTGCCCCTCTCTCCAGCATCGTCTAGAACAAGTAAAGCAGAATTGCCCCTCTCTCCAGCATCGTCTAGAGGAAGTAAGCGTGAACTACCATCGCCCATCTCGGGTAGAGGAAGTGTAATGATGGAAATGCCATCTCCCGTATCGGATAGAGGAAGTGTAATAATGGAAATGCCATCTCCCGTATCGGATAGAGGAAGTGTAATGGAACTGCCTTCTCCTTTATCAGATAGGAGGAGTACAAGAGAATTGACAGTGTCTCCCGTTTCAACTAAAGGAAATAAATTGGATCTACCGGTGCCAGCATCAGCTAGAGGAAGTAGAAATGAATTGCCACCTTCCTCGGGTGGACCTAAAACCAGTAAAATGCAATTAACATCTTCCCCACAAGATGTTCAGAAGAAAGAAAAAACTGTCCTCCCTTCGCCACCCGTATCTCTCAAAGCAGCAGCTAGCATTGGGTCACCATCGCCACTAGTTTCTGTAAAAGACAGCGGCCTAAGTTTCCCTCCAAAAGAAGCCCTTAAGCTCAACTTAGATTCAACGCCTCGTCCCACGGCGAGAAAAGAGCGCACTGAACTGAAAAGCTACGAAGAACGACTGAGGGAAATGAAACAAACAGAATCCTTCCCAATCTCGAATATACAGGCGTTAACGTCCAGACTGAGTCAAACTCTGGCGGAAGCAGAGCGAGTGATGCGCCGCTGCCAAAAACCGTCAGATTCCACGATATCGATTCCGCGTTCAAGTGAACGTTACTCGTTTCAGCCGCTGGAAAAACCCGCTGTGAACAGGAGCGTCACGTCAACGCCATTAACTGCAGGAGCAGAAACCCCAGGAAGCGACAAAAGGAGCAGTTTGCTCAAAAACTTTAGGGGCGATGCACCAAAACCAGCGTTTGTCGTCGAACCTATTCCGACCAAGTGTGTGCCGCCTCCACAGACTCCCAAGCCATCAATAACTACGCCATCGCCATCAGTGTCTATGCCCTCTGTGACCATGCCATCAGTGACCACGTCAAAGACAAAGGCCGTCAAGGGGAGAGGGCTCAAAAGTCCTTCCTCCTCTCCAGCAAGACCCCCGACGCCTCGGGAATCTCCCCAAGTCAAGCCGAAAGTCGTGGCAAATCCGTCGCAATTGAACAGCAGTGACACCTTGAGCGAGTCTGCTAAAAACGACGTGTATACGTTGGTGAACAGTTTGTCGTCGAAACTGAGTGAGATGCGTCAAAAGAAGTCTGGAGGAGGAACTGGTGCGAAGGAGCAACCGATAACAAATCAAACTCCTTCGGCCGAACCGGTCATCCCAGACAGATTGATCTTGCCGGCCGAAAAGATCATGGCTCTCCTGGCCAATATTAGGCGAGAGAGAGAAGGTAAAGAGAAGAAGACTTAGTGATTAGGAATTTAATTTGAAAAATAAATCCAAATAAACTGTATTCTCTGCTTTAGCAATGTCGTTTTACCTTCAGCGTCGAGTCTCTCTCTGTCTTCTGCGTATGCTATGGTTACAATAAAAATTCCCCAAGTTTGTGTGTAAATATTGATACATTTAGGTGTGTTCCAAGTAATTTTATCAATAAATTTTAATGTTATCAATCTTCATTTTCAAGTGTTCATTTTCTTTAGTTTATTTTTTATAATACCCTCATTAATCAAATGAAATAAGATTATAGCCATTTATTAAATTCTAGTTGTTAAAGTCATAGAATTTAATTAAACTAAAAGATTAACTATCTCGGTTAATTAACTAGCTCATCGCCCTATAATTCTCAACAGCGGATTAATAAAAGTTGAATGCTTGATATTTCACTTAATTACTGGTGGATCGCAGCTTATAATTTTGGAAATAACTAAGGATTTCATAAGCTTTCAAAATTTTATTCATTTTATTTAATTTATAAAATTCTAAGGTTTATTTTACAGATTTCAGCTTGGGTCTTTTTTTTTATACTCTAAAGTGTAAAATGAACTTCTGAATTTTCATAAATTGTAAGAGGAATACTAGATATTTCTGGAGGTTATTTTAATGGATATAATTTTTTCTTAAGTGAAAGGGGGAAAATAAGATTAGCTATCTGTATGAAAACCCTCTGTGCATCTAAAAGCCTATTGAATGTATGTTTTCGTGCACGTAAAATTTCGGAAAATGTCTCAAAGTAGCTAATAATTTTTGAAGATGAGCATCTTAAGTTTTCGAATTTAAATCTTTAAAAACTGCATTTTACGATATGGAAATTACTTTGACGTCATCAGGAGGCACAATCAGCAGTAGTCAATCTAGTTTCTTTTTTCCATAAATTTTTGGCGAGTATTTTTATAATGCAGATATAATTATTTAATCAAGAGTACAATTCAAATATAAAAAACATTAGTTTATATCCGATTTCTGATTAAATATTTTATTATAGAAGTCTTGATTTTTCTATTATAATGGATATACAGTCTGCGACAAAAGAAGAGTCTACTTTGAATAAACGGGTTAACGAAGGAAAATATTAAAACCGGGTTTAAATTAACACGTCAATATATATTGAAAATAAACAATATTTTGCTGCAAATAAACTGCAGATTTATTATATAAAATATTTTAAGTTTACCATAAAAACTTGCGACAAAAAGACAAGTCTTTGGATCTGATATCTTTAAGAATCTATGCAGCTTCAATCCTATTGCAGATGAAGTTTTCAAAGTGTGCCATAGCAACACCACGTAGACAGAATTTTATGGTTTACTAGAACGAGCCCACCCGTTTGTATAATCGGGAAATAACCCATTGCTGTGACAACGACCACCGTCGCTCATTTTATATAAATGATTATTGGTAGAAATACGATTAACAATAGCCTCTTTACTGTGATATAACAATGTATACAGTTTCTGTGCGCAGGCCTTCTGTCTAGGTGGTGTTGGCCATAGACACCAACAAATTCCTCATCAGGTGACGACGATGTGAATGTGAAGTTTGATATATTTCACGAATTTATCAAGATTTTTATTTCACTAAATGGCTTGTAGATAATTCTCTAAATTTGGAGTTTTAAAAATAAGGATGAACTCGGGGCTATTTGAGAACCTGCTGCTAAACTTAGAATGTCATTAAACTTTGAATTTCAAACATACACTATATCCAACGAAAGTTGGAGTGGGCGTCTCCAGTTAAACTTCCTATTTCAATTGTCAGACATTGTTGTCAAAGTAGAATCAACAATGTCTAACAATTGAAATAGGAAGTTTAACTGGACATGCCCACTCCAACTTTCGTTTGACAGAGTATGGAATACCACTCGATTTCGCATAAATTAAATCCTGGCGCAAATAAGTTTATGTTGCAAGTTAGTGGAAAACTTAAATGCTTGCAGTATTTGCCTGATGAAATTAACAAGTGGGAGATAATGGCATAGTCATTGTAAGAATAGAATCTTTTGATTATCACGACACATATTTAAATATTTGAAATGTTCGACAGTAGTGTTCGATAGTAACGTTCGACAATCTGTCAGTTCTTGCGATCTTTATACCAGTTTTTTCAAAGAAATGATCTTGGAAGATCATATCTCTATTCATTGCACCTCACTGTAACGAATTTCAACCTCAATGGTGTTCGTTAAAGTGCCTACATAAAGATATAGGAGCTGATATTATCAGATAAAATGGAAGGAAAAATTCCACGACCTAGATTCGAACTAGAAACAAGGAGTATGTCACTCTCGTTGCTTTTACCAAGTGGGCCAACGTGAACACGGTACAGCAAGGCTGGTGATAGAGGCAACGAGCGTGATACAAGTGGATCCTGATAGTGAAATTTTTCCTTCCATTTTTTTTTTGATAATATCATTCATTACGTTATGCTTGGAGCATTTCAAATATTCAAAGCTGTCGTGATAATCAAAAGATTCAATTCTTACAGCGACCATGCCATTATATCACACTTGTTAATAATAAGGCATATTCGATTTCATCAGACAAGTTTATGCACTGCAAGTATTTCATTTTTCCATTTAATAATTTCTTATACAGGGTGTGTCACCTAAAGTGAGCCAATAGCCAACTTCTAAAATACAAATCTGACAGATTACTTTCAATGGAAGAATTATTGTACTTTCATGTGAGGGGTATTTATGTATATTCCATTTCAAAAAATAACCGGCGCCATTTTCGAATATGGAAATCAGTTTTAAAATGTGCAATGGAAACCACTATTTCTAATGTATTTTCACATTGTACACATCGCTTGAGAAATATATTTTTCTTGGTGTTTTTTGCAATTGATCCAACCGTTTAGGAAATTGAGACAGTGAAAGGTGTGGTGTATTTCGATTTAAAGAAAAGGCGAAAAACATTTATTATAACCACATTTATCTTTCAACCATTGCTCTGCATTACTGTAAAAATGTTATTTTCAAATAAAAACATTGCTATCAAAATTTTAAAATAGAAACCAATGTTTTTTAATTGAACATAACATTTTTTACAGTAATGCAAAACAATGGATGCACAATAAATGTTGTGTAAAATCGGAAAATACCATAAAAAATAGGGGTCGCCATAGCACATTTCAGAGTTGATTTCCATATTGGAAAATAATGTTGTTTATTTTATATACATATATTTTTTTATATAGAATACACATAAGAACCCCTCACATAAATGTACAATAATTCTTCCATTGAAAGTACTCTGTCAGATTTGTATTTTAGAAGTTGGCTATTGGTTCACTTTAGGTGAGGCACCTTGTATAGGAACTTTAAAGTACATCCATTCAAACTTCTCTACTCTGAAGTGTCAAGATAAAAGAGCTTTCTTTTAAGAGAAAGAGGTTTACAGAATTTGAATTAAATTTAAGGACCAATCCAACATATTTTTTTTTTAATTCAAGCTTCATTTTTCTATACATCCGTTTTTAAGTTTTTCCAATGCTAATGTTTGAAAATTAATTAAGGGAAAAGATTTACTAGAGGAATGCTAATATATCAAAATATTTTACAGAACAAGAATGATAATATCTCAGAATATTTTACAGAAGAGGAATGCTGCCAAACAAATTTACTAGGTAAGTACCTGCCTTAATCTTCATATCTTCACTAACGTTTTTTTTTCTGGTTAGGAACCTCGTACGTTTTGTCACCACCGGCGGTTGGTGACTTGATCGAAAATTCGGGAATCGACCCGGGAATGATGCAGTCACACGTAGCTGGCTGCTGATGACCCGCGGGGAGCACGATTTCTCCCGATTAGGATGACTTGGCTAGGAGCTGAGCAGAGTTTTTGTTTGCATAATGAATTAGCCGGATTCGACAGGTAAGTTTAATGTTAATTATTTAAATTGGTTTCAAATATATAGGGCGATTTACTAAATAAGAAAAATTAATCTCCCCTAGGAGGGTTTAGAAATGTAGCAGAAGCCATCCTTTTTTGTCCTTTTTATTCGAACCATTTAACCATCATTTTTTTTAAAATCAAAAGATTGATTTTCTCGCACTTAGTATTTATAAATTGTAAAAGAGCTCTATCTTATTTCGTTTCTCGCCATTTCCGATCGAATGACATAACCACATGCCATTTCTTGCCATTTGAAAACGTTAATCACTCTATATATCACATGCTACGTCCCCCACAACTCTAGGCCGACTGAGATAATTTGGCCAAACTTCATAGTAACGTAGATCTTGTCTAGAGGATCTGCATACCAAAATTCACTCCTTTACATGATTATATACAGGGTGATTCAGTCAATTTCTGACCATTTCAGTACTATGATTTATTGACCCATTAATGTTTACAAACTTAGCATTTCAGTATGATATTTTAGGCAGTTCGGAGTTTTTATTCCCGTGGAAAAGTCTTGATGATATGCTCAATGTGGCCACCAAGAACGTTTTGAACTGCTCGCAGCCGAATGGTGAAGTTGTTCATAACTCTATCAAGGATTTCTGCATCTACAAGGGTGCAGCAGTCGACGATGCTTTGTCGCAGCTGGTATAGGGTTCTTGGTGCTGTAGTGAACACACTGGCTTTAAGGAACCCCCAGAGATAAAAATCACATGGGTTTAGGTCAGGACTCGTAGGGGGCCAAAGAAAGCCACCCCCGAATCGATCTGGAAACCTGTTTTAAATGACACGATTTCCGAATTTTTGTTTGAGAAAGTCTAGCACTTCATTAATAGTGTGAGGCTTAACCCCATCCTGTTGAAACCATTGATGTCGAAGCGGTATACGCCTCCTTCGCAGCTCGGGGATGAAGAAGGTTTCCAACATGTTAAGGTAAGCCTGTGACGTTACGGTGCCCTCAAAAAAGAACGGACCAATGATGCCTCTTTTGGAAATCGCGCACCAAGCCATAACCTTTCGTGGATGAAGAGGTGACTTATGGATCTCATGAGGGTGCTGGGAACCCCAAAAACGGACGTTGTGTTTATTAACGTCACCTGACAGATGGAAGAAGGCCTCATCTGACACCCACAGGTTGTCCACAATGTCCTGATTGACTTCCATTTCTGCTCCAAACTCCATCGCAAATTGTTGTCGCTTCTGTCTTCCAGTGTCTGTTAACTCCTGATAAACATGGATCTCATACGGGAACAGGTGTAAATCCTTTCTCAAAATTCGCCACGTCGTAGTATACGACAGCCTTTCTTCAATGGATAGGCGGCCAACAGATTTTTTGGTAGGAGAATCGACCAACCTTGTGCGAACATTTTCGACAACTTCGGCCGTTCGAACACGAGCTTCGCTCCCGCCTTTTTTCTTGCCTTTAACACATCCAATGGCACGAAATTGCTTGACAAAATCCATGATTGCTTGCCTGCCTGGTGCGTCTCGACACTTATACTCCTTCCGGAACTTTCTTTGCACTGTTACAGGTGATTTTCTCTCGAAATGCCATTCGACAACCTTGCATTTCTGCTCCTTTGATAAAGCGGGCGCCATTTTTCAACAATACGGTTTTGATGCAGCGCCGTTGCAACAATACAAACTCCAACTATTTAGAAATTCGATATGGCGCTCATATTCTTTCAATTATTATCCCTAATGCACCTCATTCGAGTGAAATGGTCAGAAATTGACTGAATCACCCTGTACCATATAGACCAGCTGTCATGTGGTCGTCAGCAGAAGGCTCGTCAACAAAACATCAATAAAGCAGACGACGCCGTTAAAAGACGTCATTTGTGGAGAGCCACTCCGAAAGCTGCTCACGAGAACTTCACGGAGGCTCACGAGAGGAGCACGAGAAGGAGGCGGGGGAGGACAAGAGAAGCAGGAGAGAGAGCGAAAAAACGTCGTGAGAGACGGACGGATCGAAGCGAGTATCAGCAGACGTTAAATGCGCTGAATAAAGGTAAAGCTGGACGAGGCCTGAACGATGTGCAGCGAGGAGAACGCTACGAGGCAAAGGGGAGAGTAGCGAAGCTCAGCGAACCCGACTGCTTGGAGAGAGACACCACGACGGCGGCCGGCGAGCAACGACCGTTCGTCGGAGGTCTGAGCGGATGGGAGAGCGTGATTCTACAAGTCCGTCAAGGGAAAAACGACGAGGACTGGCAACGCTGGCTGGCATCTTTAATCCAAGAGGCGCTAAAGGAGAGCGGACACGAACCTAAGGCGACATACGGAGCGGCGAGCGAGACAAGGCATCCCGACGCCCACGTCGCAGATTCGACGACGAGAAGAGACTACCCGTACGTGGTTCCCGGAGAGGACTATCGGCATTTGCTATGCAGCGTTCACGGTAGGACTCTAGTTACTACATACATAAGCACGTATGTGCCTCAAATTTTAGTCAGCAATATCACGGTGATATCCCTTTGTCTGAGCCTCACCGAGGCAAACTTTTGGAGAGAAACCATTGAGCGTGAGACAAGCGATATCACAGAAAACGTGCCCATAGTGGGAGTGTTCCCCAGCTCTTTTGGCTCATTCTTAATGAGTGGCCCAGGAGGGTTCATTGCAAGGCATTTAATTAATTTTCCCTTCTTCTAAGAATCGTGAAGAAAAGTTTTACAAAAAAAAAAAAAAAAAAAAATTGAAATATTTTTTTTTC
>JAHWFO010001075.1:655265-688689 GCA_023313115.1 Rhysida immarginata
CTCTCTCTCTCTCTCTCTCTCTCTCTCTCTCTCTCTCTCTCTCTCTCAATGTTTACTCTTTTTGAGGGTGAGCGTGGATAGTGTAATATAGGCATCATTCTATACGAGATTTTAAGTTAAATTTAGGTTAAATTTTACTTCGACTTTTTACTGTTAGAGATCAGGTTATCGTTGAGTGATGGTCTGAGTTGGATTCTCTGTGACTCTAGCATCCACATTTTTTTCGGCCAATCCCCGTTTTCAACCCGCTAAACACACAGTGTTAAGGTCAAAACCCGTTTTACTTTTCTTTTTACCTGAGTTTTTTACTATTTTTGATGTCATTAAAAGTTGTTTGTGACTTTTGTTTCCAGACTGACCGATGAATGACAGGCATGTAATACGTTTGTTTGTGTTTCATACGAGTAGCTCCACCTTTAGTTTCACTGGTTTTTCACCTCGCTAAAGAGTATCTTTTCAAGAAATGAGTACGCAATGTTACCGCGTTGTTCAAGTATTCCATTGGCCGTGCTAGATGCCATCTATACCGGCGTCCGATACAATAAATGTTCGCGCTAAAAAGTCTTCACGTCTTTCAAACTGGGTATGTAAGTCGGCATCTGATATGTTTGTTTGAGGTTCACACGAGTTGTTCTGCTAGTTTCACCTCATTAAAGTGTTACCTTTTCGGTCAAATGGGTACACAACAGTTACCCATGTAACTCAAGTATAACGTTGACCATGTTGGATGTCATCAAGTCGACAGCTGTTATGCTTATCGTACGTGCTAACCCCCACTAAAAATTCAACGCGATTTTCAGTCAGGGTACATGAAATGCATTGCTTTGTGCTCCAATGAAGTTTCCCTATTAGTTTCACAGGTTTTTTTACCTCTTTGAGCGGTTTGTTCCAGGCAACTGAATAGTCAAAAACTCCTTCATGGTGACACAAGTTAACTGCATTATTATTATAAATGTTATATTGAACAGTCATTCCAACACTAAAGTTTTAAATATTTTATTTATTTATTTTATTTTATTTTTTATTTTTTTAGAGGAAGATACAGTGACGCCGTCCGGAAACCGGTATGGTACAAAACCGACGAGTTAGGTCCCCGGGGGCTAATAGAAATAAATACAATAATGAAACATACAGTTAGTAGTGACGTGTAGAGGAAAAAACAATATTCAAAAAAACAAAACAAAACAAAACAAAACAAAACAAAACGGGACAGACCAAAATGAAAACGGTGAAAAGGTAAAAAAAAGCACTTAGAATAATCGTTTTGAATACAAAACATTGATGAATGTAGACAAATAAAATAAATAAGTAATTTAAATTAGTAATATACAATAAAAATTATGGGAGAAAAATACTAGAAAATGTAAAAATTTAAGACTATTTTCATAACCTAGATAATATTAGGATCAAAAAAAAAATTAATACAACTGGTGAGAATGCTGATTTAGCTGAACCCAGAAATTACTAAACAATTATAATAAACTTAAAGGATGTTGTTGACAAATATAAAATTTTTTAAAGCTTTTCTAAAGACATTATAAGTAGGTAAGGTACGAATATCTAAGGGTAGCTGAGACCAATATTTGATGCCAATAAAAGAAATACATCTACCTAAATAATTATTTTTGATTAAGGGTAAGCGGATATTACTGGCTATACGGGTTGGATAGGTATGGAAATGTTGATGTAGTCTTATATTTAGAGAAGAAGATAGGGACAATTGAGAGTTAGTGGCTTTATAAATAAAAGAACATAATTGAATAGTATAGAGCTGATGAATAGTTGGTATGCGCTAAAGCGCAAAATAATGAGAGACTGAAAAAGACAAATTAAATTTCAATAGTGTACGTAAGAACCATTTCTGTAGTTTCAAGATTCTATTTAAATTATACGAGGTGGAGGATCCCCAGAAAATGATACCGTAGCAAAGTGAGGAGTGTATCAAGGAGTAGTAGAGGATTAATAGAATATGGTTTGGAAGATATTGGAGTCTGGAGATCATCCCTTGATTTTTGTTTAATTTGGTTAACAAATTGTCAATATGGAGGTCCCAAGTTAAATTAGGGGTTAAAATTAAGCCAAGGTATTTAAAAGAATTAGTAGCAGAAATCAATTGATTGTCATAATAAACTAAGGGGTTATTAGGAACGTTACGTTTGTTGCGTTGAAAAAAAAACATGAGTTTAGTTTTATCAGTATTGACAACTAAAGAATTCGCTTCATTCCAATTTTTCAGTTCGGATAAAGCCAAATTGAGTGAAGAAATTAATTGAGAAGTATTTAGGTTAGAGAATAAAAGAGTAAAGAATGGGGTTAGTTAAAGAAAAAACCGTTGGTAAATCATTAATAAATAGATTAAAAAGCAAAGGGGAAAGAATAGAACCTTGCAGCACGCCATGGCTTCTGTTAAGAGTTAAGGAAGATTTACCAGAAAAAGCTAAAAAATAACGCCGATTAGTTAACAAATTAGAAAGCCAGGCCAAAGGTGGGCCATGTATATTATACAAAAAAGACAATTTGTAAAGAAGTAAAGAAATAGGGATAGAGTCAAAGGCCTTAGAAAAATCAATGAAGACAGAAGCAACATATTTATTAGAAGACATTTCGGAAGAAGCAAATTCGATTAGATCGTAGCATGCAGTTTCGACATTTCGATTGGGAGTAAATCCATGTCGTGCAGGGTTAAAAAGGTTATGAGAATAAACAAATTGGGATAAATGAATAAAAAAAAGCTTCTCGAAGATTTTTGCAAATACAGGTAGGGTTGAGATGGGACGATAATTTGAATACACATTAGGATCGCCTTTTTTAAAAATTGGAGTAATTTTTGTTAGCTTAAGAGTTGATGGATAAGAACCAGAGATTAATGAATGGTTGAAGATATAAGCTAATGGAGACGAGATACAATGTTTGATGGAGATTACGACATCAGAGCGTAACCCAAGGGGATCAGGGGCGGAAGAAGATTTAAGTTGCGATATAACTTTATCGACTTCGTCTGATGAGGTGGGAGTTACAAAGAAAGTATGAGAGTTACGAGGAACATTGAAAGGGTAATTTAAGTTGGTGTTGATAGAAGAAGGAGAAGGAGGAAGGAGGGTACACAAAAAATCTGTAAGAGAGGTAGAATCATGGTTATTAAATGATTGAGGCAAAAAATTAGAAGATGAAGGTCCTTTTAGCAGTTTATTTAGAATTTTCCATTTCGATTTATTAGAAGACATTTCTTTAAATAAGCGAACGTAATATTCCTGTTTCGATTTGTTTACTAAGTATTTAATATTATTTGAGAGATCCTTAAAAGTTCTGGATAAAGCTCGGGAAGGTTTGCGGCGTAATTTAAGATAGAGGGCGTTTTTCTTCTTAGAAAGGACAAGAATATAAGGAGTAAGCCATGGTTTACGAAAATTAATAGTAGGAGAATAATTTACTGAAGCCCGTGTTGTAAAATACCGATCGTAACCAAGAAGTAACTGAGATAAAAAAAAAGGTCAAAGAGTTGATTAATATCGTTAGTGCTAGAAAAACGTTGTGACCAATCTGTAAGGGTTACAAAAGATTCGAAAATCGCGAGACGAGCAGAGGAGACTATACGAGATGGCGTAGCTAGATTTTGCGGGGCTTTGTTGGTGGTTAACTGGTTAAAGATAATATACAAAGGAAAATGGTCAGAGATAGAAACATCTAGAGTATTACTAATTAGAACATTATTAAAGTTAGAAAAACAAAGATCGATTGCTGAGTAGGTTTTATGTTGAAGAGAGAAATGAGACAAGGAATAGGAAGTAGGGGTAAGGCCAGCTCTAGTAATAGGGTCTAATAGAAGGTTAAGACAGGTAGAAGGTTTATTAAAGTTTATGTTAAAATCTCCTAAAAGCAAAATAGGTTTACACATCCTTTGTAAGTCTAAGAGTATAGAAGCTAGATGAGAACAGAAAGTTGGAAAATGGCCAGAAGGACGACGATAAATTGAAATAACCATGTATTTTTTATTGATACTAATAGTTAAAATTTCAAAGTCATTCGATACCACTGTATGTTTAGAAATAATGGTATAATTAAAAGTTTTAGTAAAAGTTTTAGTAAGTTGTTTGACACTTTCATTCTCCAATTCACCTTCAGACACTCAATCAAATTCATTAACGATGTGTGAACTACAGTCAATCAACTCACATGTACTAATATTAATTTTGATGAACCGAATATGTACTGATTCTGCATGCATACATATACTGAATTTTCAGCCCAAATTTCATTCATTAAGTCACAGTGTTCTAAACATTAAACTTTTGCTCAGTTGGTTGGCTGGTTGGTTGGTTGGTTTGTTGATTACTGTTATGGTGTTGCATGGTTGTAATTCTGCAACTGAGTGTGAATCTATTCACGATGGGAAAGTAGAACTCACATAGCTACAATCTCTCTAATTCGACCATGTTATGATGCAGTCATGTGTGTGTGTGACAAAGTAAATAACCTGTTTGGCAGCCCGGTCCTGCTTGTGAACAAACGTTTTCTAATGTCAAATGACTCAACATTTTACACAACAGCGTAGTCAAGGTTTTAACAACCATTATATAAATATCTCTATGCGGCGCGCGCTTGCAAAATCGCTGTCGTCAGGCTGTGGAAGACGTTCAATGTATTGGGCTTCTCCTGGTCCGCAAATGGTCGGGCTAGTTGAATATCGTCAGTGGAATAGTGTTCCCTCTTTTTGGGTGTGAATGGGAGCGGCTGAATGAGTGTCTCCTTCACTGGAGTGTGGCAGCTGTCATCAACATCGTTTTCGTCGGCTATGGCTGCTGTCACGGCATCGTCGTCTCTTGGCGGCAAGGTGGGGGTCATCCTTGCCACTTGCTCCAAATCATCCTTTGGTTCCCTCTGTGTCCTGTTGCTCAGCAGTGGCCAATCCACAACCTCTCTCGCTCCGTCTTCGAATTGAGCAGAGGCAGTGGTATGAGTCGTTCGAGTCCAATGGCGGGGGCGTCGCAACAGTCGGTCAGCTCGATAAGTCCACGCTCATTTTCTCTCCTACCGCGTTAGCGGCTCATGCGGCTCAGTGAAAGTTCCATCAGATAGTGTTTTTAGGCAAGCACTTGCCTGGTTAGTAGAAGGGGAGTATCGGCTGTACGTTGCCTTTGAAAAGGACCTATCGGTCTCTGGGCGGAGCTTGTCGAGTAGCTGCACATTGGTCAGGCTCAAGTTGCTCGAGCGGTTTCTCCCTCGTCGCAAATGCCTTGGTCCGTTTGGCTCGTTTCCTCCCGTCGGCGCCGCTTCTTCCTGTCGGGCTCGCCAAAATTCCTTTGTAGGCAATTGTCGCGTGCGACCCTTGTCTCTTCTCCAACGTTCATCCAGACGGCCTCCTCCATTTCTTTTGCTCTCGTAACCAAGACTTTTCTGTCTCTCTTCACCTTCTCCACCCTTCCTCCTAATCACCTGTTCCTCAATATTTTTCTCTTTTTTCTCCAATGAATGCCCCATTTTCTCTTTCTTCCTTTCTATTATCTTGTCTGGATAGTGGGCAGCTGATTTTCTCCTTTTTCCTATGCCTTTTTCATTTGCCTCCTTTTCTCCCTGTTTCTTGCTTTTGGGTTAGATCGTCAAATTTATTTTTCTAATTTTCTTTTCTAATTCGGTGATCTGACACCATCCCCGTCATAAACACGCAACGAGAATTGTTATTCTTCATTTGCGATCTTTTCCTACGTATATGTTTCCCAAGTTTATCATTGTGCCTGGATATTCTCGCTTCGGCTATATTGACTTCTCTTTGTTTGGAAAAATTGACAACCATTTGCTGGCATCTGTGAAGATTCTTCTCAGGCTCCCATGTTGGCTTTTTATAACCAGCCCACTTTACTAGGAATCTTCTATTGGGCATCTTTCCTTTAATGTACAGCAAGTTTTCTACTTTGTAGACGTTGGTGTACTTCTTATCCTTGATAGGGCCAGGCGGGCTTCTTGTCTTCTTCTTCTTGCGATCATAAAATTTTCTTAGAAAAGATACATGAAACAGTTTGGTTCTTATTTTTCTACTTGGATGTATTTTCAACCTAACAGTCACACAGTTAATTATCTTTTCTACTTTAAAGTGTCCCACAAAACTTGGATATAACTTCTTTCCTATTGTGCTTCTTTGCCTTATGATTCGGTGGGCTGCCACCATTACCTTGTCCCCTTCTTTAATTTTCCACTTTGTATGCTTTCTGTCGTGGAACTTCTTATACTTTTCATTAGCTTTCTTAATGTTCTGCTGAGCCTGCAGCAACAGCTTCTTTAATCTATCGCAGAATCCTCTATCGGTTTTTTTCTTTTTCCGTTATTTTCCCTATAATAAATGGGAGGCGGATTTCGCGCCCCAAATCCATGAAATAGGGGGAACAATTGATGGCTTCAGCTATAGTAGAGTTCATCGCGATTTCAGCGAAAGTCAGGCATTCATCCCAGTCACTTCGGTCTGCCTTTATATAGTTACGAATCACCTGAATCACCGATTGATTCGTTCGTTCCGACTGTCCTCGTTGACGGTTTGGGGATAATAGGCATTCAAGCACCGGTGTTCTACCTTGAGTAATTTAAACACCTCTCTCCAAATCTGCGAAGTGAATCTTACGTCACGATCGGAAATAATGATGGCGAGGAATCCGTGGATTTTGAACACCTGATCAATTAATAATTTGGCTGTCTCTTCCACGGAATCAGACGTACCCTTTTAGTCAACTTGTCAGTGACAGTCAACACGGCATCATATCCATTTTTTCGTGGCCGGCAAAGGTGAGATAAAATCGAGCATAATTATCTCCCACCTTTTGTGAGGTATAGGTAAGGGTTCCAAAGGGTAACGTACGTAATGCTTTATTACCCTGACATTTTACGCACGTTTTTATGTAATCACTTATATCTTTCCACATATTTCGCCAGTAATAGTTTCTGGAAATTTTGTATAATGTCTTTCAGAATCCAAGATGCCCTCCAATTGGTATATCATGTGCTTCCGTTAAGATAGATGATATGACATTCTCGGTGCGCGGAATCACTAATTGCTTTATTTTTCCATTAATTTTGTACAACAGCTCTTCTTCCTTCTTTAAATACCGCGGAGTTTCTCTCATCCATCTGATGCAATTGGCATCTTTTCCCATTGCGGCCTTAATCTTATGTATCCATGAGCCGGGTTCCTTATTCTCTACTATGGCAGCCACAGCTGGGGTTTGTTCTGGTTCCTCTTCTTCTTCAAAGGAGTTTGCGGACCGGTTCCAAATACTCCTCTATCCTTTGCATGGCCTCTGTTAAATTCCAGAACTGTTGCTTAATAGCCGACTTCTGAATTTCCGGGGTAAAATTATTGAGGAATGCTTTAATTTTATCTTTTTCCTCCCACTCTAATATACTATTCGTCAATATTTTAAAGGTCTCATTATATTCCTTAACTGGTTTTACCCCCTTTTCATCAAAGCGTTGTTTTTCTAACCACTCCTTTAAATCCTGGCCCATATTTAATGACACAAATTGTCTATCACACCACCACTGAAGTCTTCTGGTCCAGTCATCCTCCCTTAGATAACACCTCACCCCTCTTCTCTTCTTCCAACGGTCCGTCCTGAAGTAGAATCGCTGGTTGAATAATTGTAAATACCAGAGAGAAAGAGAAAAATAAAATGCACTATGAGCAAATTACTTTCTTGTGGAAGTATTTTTGATGCTCTGTCCTTGGCGTTGCACTGCCTGTCTACCAAGCACCTCCCCCTCTCTATCACGACTTTTATTTAATTTACTATTAAATTAACTGGCTTATTCAAAATATTGAACGATCGTGAATAGAGAAAAGAGGAGAGATGACAAATCGGTAAATTTTGCAATCAAAGTTTAATTTTACTCTTTAATAGTAATAATATAGAAGCACAATGGCTTAAATTCAATGTGAATAATATACAGTGTTCATTAGAAATTTACTGGTCCTCGCAATGATAGGCGAGTTGAGGGGGCGAACAGGAAACTGAGCCTGTAGGGAAGCTTGCTGGAGAATCCAACGTCTTCGTTGTCCTGGGTGACTTGTCACCGCTAATTCAGATGGTGGCGACCCTGCAGGGTTTCGAGTAGCGTGGCCCAAAGCTAAGGATAGAGGCAACAAAATAAATTATTTATATGAGCTATGTGGTTAAGTAAGATAGTGGAAGAGAGCAAACTTCGTTACGAACATCTTAATGAGGGTGCTTGAAAGTTCCTTGAAGAAAGAATTAATGCAGGCACTTAATTAACGAGATAATTTACACAGCTAACTTAATGTCAATAAATAAAGAGCATTGGATACCCATTGTTGGTGGTGCAATAGCCAAGCGTGGCTCGCAGCTAGAGATCTCTGTGTGGCATGTGCTTGCAAAATCGCTGTCGTCGTGGCTCAGGCTGTCGAAGACGTTCAATGTATCAGGCTTCTCCTGGTCCGCAAATGGCCGGGCTAGTTGAATATCATCAGTGAATAATGTTCCCTCTTTTTGGGTGTGAATGGGGGTGGCCGAATAGGCATCTCCTTCAGTTATGGCTCCTGTCACGGCGTCATCGTCTCTCGGTGGCGAGGTGGGGCTCATCCTTGCCACTCACTCCAAATCGTCCTTTGGTTCCCTCTGTGTCCCGTCGCTCAGCAATGACCGATCCACAACCTCTCTCGCTCCGTCTTTGGATTGAGCAGACGTGAAGGTACGAGGTCTGTTCAAAAAATACGTAGACTGATGTCATAAAACAAAATATACTTTATTCAGAAGTTACACATCTGGGTCCCCTTCAAAGTACTCTCCTCCCCGACGCACACACTTATCCCAACGGTGTTTTCACTTTTGGAAACAGTCCTGGAACGCTTCTTTTGTGATGTCCTTCAGCGCCTTCGTCGCATTTGCCTTTATATCAGGAATCGTCTCAAATCTCCTTCCTTTCAAAGGTCTTTTGAGTTTGGGAAACAAGAAGAAGTCACAAGGAGTGAGGTCAGGTGAGTAGGGTGGGTGAGGAAGAACAGTGATCGAGTGCTTGGCCAAAAACTCTCGAGTTCTGAGGGCTGAATGGGCTGGAGCGTTGTCGTGATCAAACAACCAGTCACCACTCGTCCACATTTCTGGCCTTTTCCGCCAGATAGCATCCCGCAGACGTTTGAGAACTTCGATGTAGTAAATCTGATTCACTGTGGAGCCTTGGGGGAGGTACTACGCCCTGAGCATCAAAAAAAACTATCAACATCACTTTCACATTGGAACGAACTTGGCGAGCTTTTTTTGGTCTGGGAGATGTCTCACCCACCCACTGGGATGATTGAACCTTTGTTTCGATATCATAACTGTACACCCAAGATTCATCACCTGTTATGATCTTCGACAAGAAGTTTTCATCATCTTCTGAGCTTTCAAGCATTTCTTGACAAACCTGGACGCGATGGGCTTTTTGGTCGTTTGTCATCAGGCGTGGAACAAACTTCGCAACAACGCGGTGCATCTTCAATTTTTCGGTCAAAATCTCGTGACATGATCCAACTGCTATCCCACACTCTTCAGCAAGCTCTCTGATGGTCAGACGTCGATTTGCCCGAACCAGGGTGTTCATTTTGTCCACGTGTGCGTCGTCAGTTGACGTGGAAGGACGTCCAGGACGCTCATTGTCTGCAGTTGACTGACGACCATCTTTATAACGTGCATGCCACTTAAAACATGTCGCACGCTTCATAGTAACATCACCGTAAGCCGTCTTGAGCATATCAAAAGTTTCAGTGGCAGTTTTTCCGAGTTTAACACAAAATTTCACAGCAACTCTTTGCTCGTTCAAGTCACTCATTCTAAAAATCCGCCAAACGAAAATAACACACTTCACAAACAACCGCGTAGCTAATCAACCAATACTGATATTTGCAATCAAAAAACTGCCTTGTAATCAGCGGATCTGTCAGAAGATGGCGACACCAAGCGATTTTGATTGGGACCAACAGGGCCCGCGCAATTCAAAAAGTCTACGTATTTTTTGAACAGACCTCGTATGAGTCATTCGAGTCCAATGGCGGGGGGCCTCGCAACAGTGAGTCAGCTCGAAAAGTCCGCGCTCGTTTTCTCTCATACCACATTAGCAGCTCATGTGGCTCAGTGAAAGTTCCATCAGGTAAAGTTTTTAGGCAAGCACTTGCCTGGTTAGTAGAAGGGAGTATCGGCTGCACGTTGCCTTTGAAAAGAGCTTATCGGTCTCCAGGCTGAGCTCGTTGGGTAGCTACACGTTGGCCAGGCTCCAGTCGCTCGAGCGGTTCCTCTCTCGTCGCAAATGTCTCTTTCTTTTGGCTCGTTTCCTCCCTTCGATACCGTTTTTTCCTGTTGGGCTCGCCAAAATTCCTTTCTAGGCAATTGTCGCGGGCGACCCTTGTCTCTTCTCCAACGTTCATCCAGACGGCCTCCTCCATTTCTTCTGCTCTTGTAGCCAAGACCTTTCTGTCTCTCTTCACCTTCTCTACCCTTCCTCCTAATCACCTGTTCCGCAATAGTTTTCTCTTATTTCTCCAATGAATGCCCCGATTTCTCTTTCTTCCTCTCTTCGGCTTTTCTATTCTCTTTTCTGGGTGGCGGGCAGCTGATTTTCTGCTTTTTCCTATGCCTTCTTTCTTCGCCTCCTTTAATCCCTGTTTCTTTCTTTTGCATTAGATCATAGAATTTATTTATCAAATTTTCTTTTCTAATTTGGCGATTTGACACACTTGTTCACTCTTTTACGGTAAGATGTTATTGTCGGTTGATGTTATTTTTAGTGTTCTAAAACTGTTTTGCATCGAGTCAATGTGTGACTGACTGCCTCATTGTGTTTTATGAAGTCTTTTTTTTACAACACATAAGCTTTTACTTTTAAATCACTCCGATTTAATCTGACTCGAGACAAATTTAACAACTGGAAATTACGTCAAGGAGGAAATTTGAATTCGCAGTTTTAATCCGAGGCTGGAAATTGTATTCACTGATTTACATGTCGGCAAAAATTTGCATTTACGAAATTTCATTTCCGACAGTTTTTGCGTTTGTGAAAATACGCATGGCCTAGAAATTGTATTCACGGAATTACATGTCGGGAAGAATTTGCATTCACGAAATTACACCACCGACCATTTCTGCCTTCGCGAAATTAAGCACTGACAAATTTTATTCGAGGGTTTACATTACGGCCAGCATATGTATTTGCATTCACAGAATTACACCCGAGCCTTTATTTTCATGCCCAGGTATAATTGTATCATTGTCCCTTTTACTGGCCACCGCAGATCTTATACCGCGACAAAGTTACTATCACTGCATTCAGATGAGTTGGTGAATATTATAATTTTTTTTTTATTCATGCTGTGAAAAGTTACACAGTATGTCAAATGATGGTACCTTATTCCTTAAAAATAATTTATGGATGTGGAGTTCTAATCCTTACAGTTGATGAAAAATCCCTTGGACAAAGACGTGATTATTGCAAGTTCTTTGGTTTGTTTATGAAAGTGTTGTCTGTTGAATTTGATTGCTTGGCGTTTGGTTGAGTGATTGAATTTGCAAACTCTTAAGCGAACAAATACATGTGGTACCACAACCAGATTTGAATTGCTTCTAACGAGTTTAGAGTATAAAAGTTAGATAAATATGGGATGGTTTTTCTGTATTACATTTCAAACCTTCACTACGTCTGAACAATTGCATCTGTATTTGAAGGTATGTAACCTGACTTTGTGCAAAAAGTGCATGAGATGGCAGCCCTAAGAATAGTTTGTACTGAAGATGCAGATCATAGAAGCTAGAATTTTGCTTACCAGTTAAAGGTACCTTTTTTTGTTTCTATTTTTAAATTGAGCCTAATTGAGAAATGTACCATAACATGAATGCCTGTCGTATTTCTTACTGTCCATACACTAGTACTTGATGTTGTGAACGAAATCATGTTTTCCAACTGTGACATTGACATAGTGGTTGTTAAAACCTTAACTACGCTGTTCTGTAAAATGTTGAGTCATTTGACATTGGAGAACGTTTGCTTACGAGTGGTACTGGCCTGCCAAATAGGTTATTTACTTTGTCACACACACACATGATTGCACTAAAACATGGTTGAATTAGAGAGGTTGTAGCTAAGTGAGTTCTACCATCTCGTCGTGAATAGATTACACTCGGTTGCAGAATTACAACCATGCAACATCATAACAGTAATGTATGGCAGTATTTGGTAATTAGGGAAATGTATGTAATGTTTTCAACCTTTAGATAACAAGCCAATCAACCAACCAACCAACCAGCCAACCAATCAAGCGAAAGCGAAACTTTAATTTTTAGAACACTGTGACTTAATGAATGAAATTTGGGCTGAAAATTCAGTATATGTACGCATGCAGAATCAGTACATATTCGGTTCATCAAAATTAATATTAGTACGTGCGAGTTGATTGATTGTGGTTCACACATATTTAAAACTTTAGTGTTGGAATGACTGTACAATATAACATTTATAATAATAATGCAGTTAACTTGTGTCACCAGGAAGGAGTTTTGACTATTCAGTTGCCTGGAACAAACCACTCAAAGAGGTAAAAAAAAACCTGTGAAACTAATAGGGAAACTTCATTGGAGCACAAAGCAATGCATTTCATGTACCCTGTCTGAAAATTGCATAGACTTTTTAGTGGGGATTAGCACATAAAATAAGCGTAACAGCTGCCGACTTGATGACATCCAACACGGTCAATGTTATACTTGAGTTACGGGGTAATCATTGCGTACGCATTTTTAATCGAAAAGGAAACACTTTAATGATGTAAAAAAACTGTGAAACTAATAGGGAAACTTCAATGGAGCACAAATCAACGTATTTCATGTACCCTGAATGAAAATCACGTAGACTTTTTAGTTGGGGTTAGCACGTACGATTAGCATAACAGCTGCTGACTTGATGACATCCAACATGGTCAATGTTATACTTGAGTTACAGGTGTAACCGTTGCGCACACATTTTTCCGACAAGAAAACACTTTAATGAGGTAAAAAAAAACCTGTGAAACTAATAGAAAAACTTCAATGGAGCACAAAGCAACACATTTCATGTACCCTGACTAAAAATCGCGTAGACTTTTTAGTGGGGTTAGCATGTACAATAAGCGTAACAGCTACTGGCTTGATGACATCCAACACGGCCAATATTTTACATGAGTTCCAAAGGTATCTGTTGCATACGCATTTTACCAAAAAGAAAACGCTTTAATGAGATAAAAATAAACTGTGAAACTAATAGGGAAACTTCAATGGAGCACAAAGCAACGAATTACATGTACCCTGACTGAAAATCGCGTAGACTTTTTAGTTGGGGTTAGCACGTACAATTAGCATAACACATGCCCACTTGATGACATACAACAGTGTTATACTTGAGTTACAGGGGTAACCATTGCGTACGCATTTTATCAAAAAGGTCACATTTTAATGGGGTGAAACTAGAGGAGAAACTCGTGTGAACCTCAAACAAACAAACGTATCAGATGCTAGCTTACATACCCAGTTTGAAAGATGCGAGGACTTTTTAGCATTTATCGTATCGGATGCCAGCTTAGATGACATCCAATGCGGCCAGTGTAATACTTGAACAACGTGGTAACCATTGCGTACACATTTCTTGAAAAGATACTCTTTAACGAGGTGAAAGACCAGTGAAACTAAAGGTGGGGCTACTCGTACGAAACACAAACAAACGTATTTCATGCCTGTCAATCATCGGTCAGTCTGGAAACAAAAGTCACAAACAACTTTTAATGACATCAAAAATAGTAAAAAACTCAGGTAAAAAGAAAAGTAAAACGAGTTTTGACCTTAACACTGTGGATGAAACCTTAACCTTCGATCTTTTTTGGCCGAAAAAAATGTGGATGCTAGAGTCACAGAGAATCCAACTCAGACCATCACTCAAAGATAACCTGATCTCTACCCACTGGACTGTGTAGGGCACACAGTCAAGTAACAGTAAAAAGTCGAAGTAAAATTTAACCTAAATTTAACTTAAAATCTCGTATAGAATGATGCCTATATTACACTATCCACGCTCACCCTCAAAAAGAGTAAACATTGAGAGAGAGAGAGAGAGAGAGAGAGAGAGAGAGAGAGAGAGACAATATTTTTTAAAAATACAAACAATAAACTGAACAATCAGAACACAGAAATCACAGAGTAGATGAAAATTAAACAATCTTAGTGAGAAACTGTATTTATAATGTTTGCGATGTCAATTGCCAACACTCTAATTCATCGGGTCGGAGTTATCAGTATTCAATTGAAACAATGTACCCACAAATTTGCCAAAAGGTAGAGTCTAATTAGGAGAATAAACAGTGAAACTAATGGGGAAACATATTTCACACACCCTAACTGGAAGACACGAAAGTATTTAGCTTGGATTAGCATAAACGCGGTTATTTGGGGGACTTACAGCACTGTTCATGCCAAACGCAGTAGACCGCACCCATGTAGCTGATAACAACTACGTACAAATTTGTTAAGAGGTTCCCACTGCATACACCATTGTGTATACTGTTGAAATAACAACAACAAAGAAGATAAAAAAAAAACGCAAGCTTCATACCAAAAGTAAAAAGAATAGTTCAATTGAAAAATTAACACCTGTTTTCAATTAATTTTTTGGAAAGCACCCTTTTAACACTGCCAGTTAATCTGTTGCTGATGAAATGCATAGACAATGTTAGTACAAATGCACTCCCAATCATTAGGGAGTGTTAAGTGGACGGTCGTCAAAGTATCTGAACATTTAGCAACGCTGAGAGCAAAGGAAAGCAGCATAAAAAAAACAGTGAAACTAAAAGAATATTTGAACGTCAGCTCTGCCTAAGCACTCTTGTATTTTCAGTACAGAAAATTATATATGACTTGTGTCAAAAAGTGAAATGGAATTGCAGCATAAACACTGTATAATTGTATTCGATGACAATTATCCGAGGAAAAGAAGTCATTTAGAAGATTAAGGGACAAGAAACCTTGAAAGAGAGAGAGAGAAATGAAGATAAGGTTGACCATATTGAAATGAAACAGCGAGAAATGCAGCATTTTTAATGTCCACAGCAATTCATTTCAGTCATATATTAGTAAATAGAAACATGCATAAATCTCGACAGTGTTGAAAAAGGAAAATTTGTAATATTAAAATCACAATTTTTAACTTAAATTCATATAAAACCAGCAACGATGTAAGAGGTAGGGCATATTGGCAATCAAGGAGCACACTGAAAGACAATTTTTTTTCAAACAGACTCACGCATGCGAAAACGAAAGAATAACAAACAGTAATTTGATGTTAAAGAGCTCGAAAAATTTGATTAAACAAAATTTTCAATTGAAAGACTAATAAGTCTGAATCCGAATGCAACTGCAATTAGCTGGATAGTCTAAGGCATCATCAAATTCACGTATTCAAAATTTATTTTTCCATTCAAGAGGTTTCCTTCAGCGAATGCTATTGATTGAATTTGAAGGGGAAAAACAATTCTTGTTCAATTTTTATATTAATGATACAAAATTTAGGGGTCAATGATGGGTAGATAGTAATAGTAGTCGGCTAATAGTGAGTCTATCATTGCATTATCACCTGTTAGCACGCAGAGCCATGGCTGCTAAACTGACCTTTGGAGTTTGCAGCTGGTTGCTGGCAATGTTTGAGTTGGTTCACTGTGCACTTGCCTCACCTCATGTTGTAAAAATTATAAAATTCAAGTTGTAAAACAAACCAACAAGTACTTGACTTTGAGAACTTATAGACTTGTGACGAACGATGCTCCGTCAATGCTTGTGAAACCAAAGCCTTAAATTAATCACTGGCTTTTGCACTATAAGGAGTACGAAGCGTACAAAACATATCACTCTCGTATCCTAATGCCATAAGTGAACAGAAAAAGTTGTATACTGTATAAGAGAGAGAGAGAGAGAGAGAACGAAAACTATTTTAGAAGACAATAGTAACCAACACTTTGCAAACATGATTGGTTATGTATGAGGAGAGAGCAAGAGAGAAAGAGAGAGAGAGAGAGATGGGATCAAACAACGTGTTTATTAACCTCGTTATGGCAAGGCTGTGCAAATTAGTAAAGAGAGAGCCAAGTATGCCCCACTAGCATTGAGAAAAAAACTAGCCAAGTTCAACCCAAGAAAAAACAACCATTCATGCGAGCAAAGGCAATCAGTGAGAGAGGCAAAAATGAATATAAAACAAATTTCAAATAGACTACCTTGAAAATAAGGTAAAAAAGCTAGTGAATTCAAAAATTTCTTCAGGCTGGGTGACCATGCTGTTCAGTCAACTGTCAAACACTTCATCAGCTTGTGAGAGCAAGCAAACACACCATCAAATGAGACAATGTAATAAAATTTTAAAAATTAATTGAAAATTAAAAATCAAACAATACAGCAAAAAACAGAAGTAGTGAATAAGAAGAGGGTGTAAACGATCGTGGTGCTTAACCTCTCTATTATCAACCTCTGGTCATCAGAACATAGCCGCAATCACATGATTAAACAAGATGTCAGCAGCCAGATGAATGACCACACCCAGAAAAGGACCACCACCCAAAACAAGGACCACTGCCCAACACAAGGACCGCACACAAAAACAAGGACCACCACCCAAAAACAAGGACCACCACCCAAAACAAGGACCACCACCACCACCAAAAACAAAGTCACATATGTCGCGATCGTTGTTCTTGAAGATCACCAGAATTCGGCACGTTTAGTGTTGGAACAGGATCTAGTTGACAATGAATTTAAAACGGCAGGATCATAGAAAAATTACAACGCTTCAAAATGAACTGAGCACAAGACGCTGTTCGATAGAAAAAGCAGCAAAAGGTAAAGCCATGTACAGTATTTGTAAACCAGTTCTCTCGCTGGCAAAAGGTAATCTCCACTGCTTATTATTAATCGATTCTGTTTGTAAATTTTATGAAACGCGAAGTTTCTATCGGATTTCTTATTTACAAACCCAAACAGAGAACAATTTAAAGGCATTCTGATGGAAACCAGGCTAGCAAACTCTTGCGATATGTAGAATCATGGCAAGAGTACATGAATATGTGCTCTTGGTGTAAGAATAAAAGGTGATAAACAAGGTATATAAAGAAAACTCCTACATACCTTGGGTGTTATCTTTACCATAGCCATCATGATACCCCTGTATCATGATGGCTGTCTTTACATACCTTGGGTGATAAAACTGCTATCACGCAACGAGCGAGGCAAAAGCTTGTCCTGTTTCCTTATTTGACCGATGGTGCGAACACTAGAACACTAGATGAAGAGAGGAAAGCCATGCAGAATTATGATATTCTGACTCGAATTACTGTTTGTATAAGACAGAAATAAATCCAGACAGCATGTCAATACAAATAAATTTATTAATTTAATACTTAAGTTACAGAATGGAAAATAGAGTTATGTCTATTTGATATGTCCATGTGATATTTTAATGATTTCCATAACGGCAAAATTAGCAACTAAAAATTAAAACTACAGAGATGGAATGTATTGTTTTTTAGATTGTTCCCATTAATTCAATTAATACTGATTTATATAATAATTTTAAGAAGAAAATTCTTGCCATAAACTAAACTTTTATAATTTTCTCATAAACGTTATGGCAATTCGGGTAATCGAGACAATGAGATGATTAAGAAATATTGTTTGCAGTGTCTTGTTTATTTCTTTCACCAGACAACATAATATCTTCATGTGCTCTTAGGGGTCGTCCATAAATTACGTAACGCTTGAAGGGGGGGGGGGGATTTGGTAGCGTTACACACTTTTACAGAGGGCTAGGGAGATTAGGTCTCGTTACGTAATGCTTTTTCTCAAATTTATTAAAGACTAAATTTATTGGATATTAAAATTATATGTAATCATGAGCCAAGACATCATGCTAGCAAATATGTTTATTTAACTCCTTTCAAGTCTGAGTTTGTTTGTTTTTCAAAATTTTAATTATAGGATTATTACTTAAAAAATAAATAAAAACTCCATTTAATTATATCTTCTATTATAATGTTTTTAACTGAAATTTCATTCAAAAAGTTTATAAACTGAAGATGGGATAAAAATCCCGAAAACGTTTTTTTTTTTTTTAAATACATTTCAAGTTTGTGAGCTTTATGTGTACGGATCATCGGACTTTCATCATAGACCTTCTTCACCTGCTACTGTGTGCCTTCCTGTGTTTCGTGTAACATTTCTCCATAAGATCTTCTTTTCATCTGTGTATCATCTACATAAGCTCCACAAGACCTTGGTTTCAATTGTGTTTCGTCCACTTCAACCTTTGCATTTCTCCATTGGGTGAGTTTTATTCTTTGTTTTTTATTATTATTTTTATTTATATTTCTTTTAATTAAATGGAGTTTTTATTTATTTTTTAATTAATATACGGGTGATTCCATGTCAAGTGGACCAAAATAAGAAAATGTTCCCAGTTTACCTTCCCCAATTTTCTTGAAATTTTACACACTTATTCCTACAGGATAGATATGAAGAGTGACTCTGCAAAACAAGTTAAATCCAATTTTAAATTAATTTGCAACAACTAGTGCTGACGTTTGACGTCATAGATTCCTACCTGTTGGACACTATTTGGTGCAAATCGAGTGAAAATTTTTCTTAGTATGAGTGGGGGAAAATAAGTTAATTCCACCGCTGTGTTCAGTGCAAATCGTGCTAATTTTTCTAGCCAATCACAAACTGCGAGCGAAGGCTTTCTACGGCATTCTTCGTGAGAAGAAGACTGTTCCAGATGTAAAGATTATTGCCTTTGATCTACAGCAGGTCCAAGTCCTTCCGAAGCTGCCAATTCAATAGGCATTCTATTCACGTCAGCTTAGCCTCTAGAACTTTGGGTTGTGCGACGTGTCCTCCGACTACTCCTTCTCCTACACTTGGACGGAGAACCAGTCCGAGCGAGGCAGCAACGAAGTAGCCAGCGCTGTATTCCATTGTATCAGTGAAGTTCATGATCCGGAATTCGACTCAATCAGACACAGCGTTCTTGCAAGTGATGGTTGCGGCGGCCAAAACAAAAACAATATTATTCTAGCCATGCTACAATGGTTCAAAAAATAAAAGGGGGGTTCAGACTTTTGTATTCACCCTGTATAATAATTATAGGATTATTATTATTATTATTATTATTATTATTATTATTATTATTTTTATTGAGCATTCCGAAGGAATAGTTGGCCATAAGGCAAAGTACCCATTAAATAGAAACAGGCGTCACAGTAAAAACAATATAAGAATTTTACATGACCCGATTGGTGACTCTAATTCTCAATAAATTGGGTGTTCTTAGTATTGCTCTATCAATTTCATTGATAGAGACTTTACAATACAATAAAGGTAGAACAGAGTTTCCGACTAGTTTCGCCATTTATTCCCGCCTTTATATGCAGAAATATGGTACAATGGAGTAATACGATTGGATAAAATACAGCGAATGGTATGACAAAGGCAATACAGTACAACGAAGATAGAAGCAAAATTAAACAGTATAGGTATACGTTGATTGGATAAAAATGCTTTAAATCTAATTTTTACTGACACTTTCATTTTTTGTGCAGATTCTAAATTTTAAGTTAATTTCTTACTGGTTCTTGATATATAACTTAATTTTTAAAGTGGTTGCTTTAATGAAATTCTAAAAAGTTAAGCTAATTTTATTTTACGGTCATTAAGTTTATAGAAATGACTTTTTAACTGCCTAATTTCAAGTTTAAACATTCGTCTTAAAATGTTTATTGAAGACTAAGTTAACATTGCAATATTTTATTCGCATTTTTTTAATTTTTTTACCTATTTCATATAAACTGCGTTAATATTTTTCAAATTATTTATTATTGATAAAAGAAAATGACACAGCCTGGATTCGAACCAGGAGCCTTCTGTTAATCATGCAAACATGCCAACCAATTGCGCCAGTGTGGGCATGTAAGCATTAACGCTATCTACATGTCCTAAGGGCTGATTGGAGAAGTACCCAGTTCGCATGCTGGAACTCTCTTTTGAGTATATTAACGAATATTCCGCCAGTAGGAAAGTATTGAATGGTTTTTTGAGGATTTTTTACATGACAAACCTCAGATGTTTAAATTATTGATGAAAATAGGAAAGAAAATAACACAGCCTGGATTCGAACCAATAACCTTCTGCCAATAAATAATTTAAACAACCTGGATTTTTACATGCCAATAAATAATTTAAACATCTGAGGTTTGGCGTGTAAAAATCTTCATAAGACCATTCAATACTTACTCTTTGACGAATTGGGAAAAGATAGTCCCTGCATGCGAACTGGGTACTGCTCCAACTAGCCCTAAGGGCACGTATACTCTGTCCAAAGAAAGAAAAACTAGGTCAAAGTGCCTCGTGATATCTATTAACCCTTTCAGTGGTGTTCAAAAAGGGCATTATCTAATAATAGCTTTCAGAGGAGGGGAGGCGCTTTTATTCAAATGCTATAGAGCGCGTTACAATCTCCCAGAAGCAGTTGCTCGAGAGATCCTAAATCGCCCTGATTAGCTAATTTTGAATTTCCCAACATTGACATAGTTTTTCTTTTGTTGGACACAGTGTTGATAGCGTTAATGATTCCATCTCCACATTGGCGCAATTGCTTGGCGCGTCTGCACGGTGAACAGAATGTTCGTAGTTCCAATCCAGGCTGTGGAATTTTCTTTCCTATTTTTTTATTTACTTTATTTTATTTGTATAAGAATAATTTGACAAACAGCGACATTCCTGGTATAAGTCAAAGGCATAAATAAAATATAAAATATACTAAAAAAGATAAAGCATATTACAAAATACAAAAAAACTGATTAAAATATAAAGAAAATAAATTAACATGCCATTTATAACTTAACACAGCCAAAGATTTTACATCTAAAAAATTTTACACTTGTTTTTATAAGAACATTTTACGCATGCAATGTTTTTTTTTTACAGTTTTACCAATCTTTTACATTGCTGAGTAAATCTTAAGAGATTTAGCATTTTTAATAATCAGGTAGATTATTAAAAATTTTAACTGCCGAGAAAGTTAAAAAGTCTCTTCCCTTTTTCAGTGTTTACCATATTCAAATGTATATTATCAGATGTCTTCAGTAGTTCCTAATCCAGTATAAGATATTTTTAAGCTGTCGGTGAGTGAGCCTATACATTAATTTTAACTCTCAAGATTATACAATTCAGGAAGACTTAACAAATTTGTATATATCATGTGTAGAGGTGTAATAATTTAGGTGATAAATCGCTTTAATTGCTGTTGTATAACTTCTAGCCATTTTTGGATACCCCAGGATGGAAGCATGTAAACTATTTTCGAGTGTACTGCTGCAAAAAAAAACCTGTCTGGCTACAGTATTATTCAAACCAGGAATTTTATCCAATGGAGGCCACCTTACCCCGTAATTTATTTATATGATGGGCAAAAGTAAGGTTTTTTTCAATATAATACCAAGATACACTACTGTTTATAAAAATCGCAACACCCTGATGGAATAGCCCAATCTGCATTAAATTTGGAGCATTTGCATATCATGGGTCAGAAAAGAAACCATTAGATTTTCAGGTCAATACAATGCGTTTTATTGTCACATTAGTATCGGGTGAAACCACCGTGGGATGCAATTACAGCCACTAAACGTCGTGGCATTGAATCAAACAAGCTCTGAATAAGGGCCTGGGGAATGTCCTGCCGTGCTCTGTCTACACGGGTATACAGTTCATCCACAGTTGCTGCTGCAGGAGTCTGACGAGCCAATCGATGAGCAACCCTGTCCCACACATGTTCGATTGGGGACATGTCTGGTGAACGAGCAGGCCAGGGGAACAAGGGCGTCTGATGTGCTTGGAAAAAGGCGAGGACATTTCTGGCCACATGCGGTCGGGCATTGTCCTGTTGGAATACAGCGCCTGGAAGGTTCTGCAGGAAGGGGATGACCTCGGGTTGCACAACTTCCCTGATGTACCGGTCACTGTTCAGATTGCCATGGATTCTGATCAGACGGGAACGACCATGGTAACTGATTGCACCCCACACCATCACCCCTGGCGTTTGTCCTGAATGACGCTGCAGGATGCATTCTGGAAGGTCGCGCTCGCCACGATGTCTTCTGACTCGTATCCTGCCGTCATGGTGCTGCAAGTTAAACCTTGACTCATCCGAAAACACAACTTGTTGCCATTCAGCTTGCCACTGTTGGTGTTGATGGGCCCATTGCAAACTGAGGCACCGGTGGTTTTGAGTCAAAGGAATCCGCAACAATGGTACTCGTGCCATCAATCCTCTGGAAATCAAACGGCGTCGTACAGTGCTAGCAGACATTGTCCTGCCTACTGTAGCACCCCACTGTTGTGCTAACACTGTGGAAGTGGCTGTACGATCTGCTACACACATGCGATAGAGGTGTCTGTCATCTCGCGGTGTCGTCGTGCTGGGTCTTCCTGAGCCTGGTCTTCGGTGTGCCCTGTTCTCTTCGCTCCACTGCCTCCATTCACGCATAATTGTCGTTGCATTACGTCCTACACGAGCAGCAATGTCACGATACGACCATCCCGCTTCACGCAGACCAATTATGCGTCCTCTTTCAAAGTCTGTCAGCTGTTGATATGGTACCCTTCGTCGTCGTCGAGGCATGGTGTTCTTTCAAGCAATTACTCTGAAAATCTAATCATTTATACTCTGACCCATTGTATGCAAATATTGCAAATTTCATATGGATTAGACCATTCCATCAGGGTGTTGCGATTTTTATAAACAGTAGTGTATTTATAATGTTGCTCTTCCTTTAAACATTAGTTTGCAAGTGGATCTTTAAATTAGGTTTAATTCTCTTCCTGTTGGCAAAGACCATAAAGACCGTCTTATTAACATTAGCAGTCAGTCTATTTTCCAAGAGCCACTGACCATAACGTTTTAAATCATTATTAATATTAGTCCCTAACTCTGTAGAATCTTTACCTCTATATAATAAAACTGTATCATCAGCAAAAATAGTATAATGGGCCTGCAAACTACTATCCCTCATACTTTGTATATATAATAGATATAATAGTGGTCACAATACCGAAACCTGTGGCACCCCCATCTTCATATATGTTTGTGTACTAACGACATAAGTTCCTGTACCAAGTGTAAGACGGTATTTACTAAAAAGCATAAAAGATATCCGAGTATTGCTGCTTGTGATAGTTGTGTGTGACTTTAGGAATGTTCTGCGCAATGTGAGAGCATCACATGACACGACAGTTGCTAAATGAAAACGGATAACCTGATCTGACGAATCGCGTTTCCGACTGTTCAGGCTAATGGAAGGATCTACGAGGGTTGGGGCATAAGTCATGGCAACTATTTTTTTTCTCATAGCTAAGGGATGGTATCACAAAATGTCATATGTCTCGAGGAAACCGTTCATTCATAGTATATTTCCACAACACCAGATGGCTCTGAGATTTCCTTTTGTTGCATAGAGAACAATGTTAAATCAGTTCTTAGTCAACCGCCGTGCAGGATGGATGTAACCCGAGTTGAACAACGCTCGTATATCAATATAGCCGGTCTCCGCTGGCTTTGGTAAGAATTGGAGCAACCACTATACTCTCCGGACTTTTCTCCATGTGATTTTGACCTTATACGGACGGTAAGGAACCATTACGTGGTAGACAACTTCGGACACGAATGGACATTGCAAATACGTATTGTGCAACAGGAGATGACCAGATTTCCACGTGGTGAGAGAAATGGTGAAGCAGATGATATGGGCGCCTGTCACATCGTTGGCAGCGTACCGTGAACGTTCAGGGGACTACTTTGAGGCCCTTTAGAACGCGTATGTGTGCGGTAATGATTTTGGAACATGAAAGTTGTAATGTTATATCAACTACCTTAATAAACATGAAGAGCAAAATATTTCCGTGTTGCTAAATGTCCGTACATTTCCTCCATTCCTTGTCCTTTCATCTATATATTTCGCATTTTCCACCCACGGTCGAATTCTCACAAAAAAAATAGTTGCCATGACTTATGCCCCAACCCTCGTATGTGTGGAGAAACTTCCTGAATCCAAGAATCCCGCATGTCAACAGGAGACTGCTGGTGGCTCTGTAATAGTTTGGAGTGTTTTTAGCAAGCATTCAATAAGATCCTTTGGTTGTACGTTTACAAACTCCTCTTAAAGAATAAATCATAAGATGTTCAGCGAGGGTTTTATTGTACGCCAACCTCAGCTGTTCAAATTAATGATGAAAATAGGAAAGAAATTTGAACAGCTGAGGTTGGCGTACAATAAAACCCTCACTGAACATCTTATAATTTATTCTTTAATGAATTTTACACCTTAGGAAAGATAGTCCCGGCCTGCGGATTAAGTAACTGTTCCAACCAAGCTCTAAGGTTATATAAATAGCGGTTAGCTTTCATGGACCCAGTGGCGCAATTGGTTGGCGCGTTGGCGGTCTGAGCCAAGGTTCCTGGTTCGAATCCAGGCTGCGGAATTTTCTTTCCTATTTTTGTCATTCCTCTTAAAGGTTAATGTCTATGCATCCTTATGACGAGTTGCACTTATTCACTTCTACGTTCATTCTGAGGAGTTGGGTCTCTTCCAAGAAGATAATGTGTTGCCACACAGTTCCACAGCTACTAAGTTATGGCTAGAAAAACAGTTTGGGTCTTCAATTAAAGTGTTTAAATCAAAGAAATTAGCCATAAGTAATCATCAGTCACTTCTGTTAACAAATAATCCATCAGTTCCACAATCATGCCAGAGAATCAAGCATGTGATATACTGGCCCAACTCTCCAGAGTAATTAAAGTCTCAACACAGAGGCAAGTTTTCTGAAATTTAGGAAATTTCCTGACAAATCTCGTATTTGTGAACAATAATGTCACCTCCAAATTAAAGAATACAGCTTCTTGATGAACGCAGAGAAGTTATTGAAACAGTTTTATACTAAAATTACTATTGGATCATTTCATAATCATTGGCTAATGCTAGCTTGAATAAAAATATAGCAATAACAGACAAAGAAATCCATGTCATTCAGAACAATATCTGGCCTCAGTAACAACGTGATTTCAGTACAATAATACTAACATCACAGTGGTCTAAGAAATCGCTGACAGCATGAATCATAGCATTCTGGTTAGAGAACCGTTTGTACCTTTAAAAAGGGATCCAAGTAACAAAACATGCAAAGCTTTTGATATCTAAGTCTGATGAATAAACAGGCTGAGGAAAGAGAACGTATCCCATGTCATTGATTTCCCGCATGCTCCATCATGAAGGAGTACGAATCCGAAATATTCATGACAGCTAACATTGTCAGCAAAGTCAGCGCTGAGCTCATGTTTTGTGGACGCTGGTTCTTTCTTAGAATTTCTTCTTTACTGTACAATATCTATTTATTCAGGGTAAATACAAGTCTGAACCCCCCTTTTATTTTTTGAACCGAAGCAGATATGTCAATTTTGATGAATCCAATGAATAGGAAGTTGTGGGTGGCCTATCCCATGGTGTACTTTTCATCATTCCAAATATGCAAATTATGACACATACAAAATTTATCTCAAAAACCGTAAGGGATAGAGAAAAAAACCAATTGCAAACTTGTTCAGCATAAAAAAACAAACAAAACAAAAAAAATCATCCAAATCGGACCAACCAATCACCGACAATCACGTGGTGAACTGTTTGTAGCTTACAAACAGTCACACTGCACAAGGAAAACTGAATGTTGATATTTCCACCATGTAAAGCATGCAAATCAAAAAATTAACATAAATTATCATACTCACATTCATTTTCATGCGGAAAAACAAATAAAAGGCATGTTTCAGCACACAGAATTTACAACAGTTCCAGGATGGCAAGCTACACTGTTCCGGAAATGGTCAACATGATCTTCTGCTTCGGAGAGGCAAGGAGAAACCTACATGCTGCAGTTAAGTTGTATCGAGACAGATACCCTAACGAACGCCATCCATCTCGTCAAACAATGCGTCACATTATTCAAAGATTCGAGGCTACAGGGAATGTTACTGCAGAACGAGGACGACCAAGGGCACAAGGCGACGAGGATACAACAACACTAGTTCTGACTGCAGTTGCTGCAAATCCCCACACAAGCAGCAGAGCAATTGCTGCAGATGTTGGGTGCCATCAGAGAACTGTTCTCAACATTCTACACGCACATCATTTTCACCCATACCATATTCATTGTCGCCAGGAGTTACTGCCATTGGATTATGTTGGTAGGGCCGCCTTCTGCAACTGGTTACTTACCTGCCTGGATGACAATCCAAACTTCATTCATGAGGTGTTGTGGACAGATGAAGCCCAGTTCACCAGGGATGGAGTTATCAACAGGCACAACCATCTTCATTGGGCAGACGAAAACCCACGATGTCTTCGAGAAACAACTCATCAAGTGAACTGGAGAATCAATGTGTGGTATGGATTGTACAATGACACTGTGGTTGGACCGTATTTTTACGATGGAACACTGACTGCAGAACGCTACCGGGCTGAAATTCTCAACGTGGTAGTCACAGACTTCATTGACAATTTGCCATTGGCCTCGTATCAGCGCACGTGGTTTCAGCATGATGGAGCTCCTCCACATTACGGGTTGATCGTTCGCGAGCGTCTAAGTGAGATGTTAGGACAACAATGGATTGGCCGAGGAGGCAGGACCAGTTCGTTGGCCACCCCGCTCCCCTGATTTTACACCACTTGACTTTTTCTTGTGGGGATACCTGAAGGACAAGGTTTATGCTACGCAGCCCGCCTCACTGGAGGATCTGCTTCAACGAATCCAGGAAGCGTGCCGAGGAGTGACACCAGCCATGCTTGCCGATGTTTTGGCGTCAGTTAGGTTCCGTGCCCAATTGTGTTATGGTGCCCACGGTCGTCACATCGAGCATTTTGTTGATTAACTTTTTTTTTAAACTGTTTGAAGTAACTTGTTTGTGCAGTGTGACTGTTTGTAAGCTACAAACAGTTCACCACGTGATTGTGGGTGATCGGTTGGTCCGATTTGGATGATTTTTTTGTTTTGTTTGTTTTTTTATGCTGAACAAGTTTGCAATTGGGTTTTTTTCTCTATCCCTTACGGTTTTTGAGATAAATTTTGAATGTGTCCTAATTTGCATATTTGGGATGATGAAAAGTGCACCAGGGGATAGGCCACCCACAACTTCCTCTTCATTGGATTCATCAAAACTGACATATCTGCTTCGGTTCAAAACATAAAAGGGGGGTTCAGACTTTTGTATTCACCCTGTATGTGTATAGTATTCTATAGCTGTCAGGTTTTGAAAAGTGACCAGTTGAAATTATATGCTTTGCGAATGCGGATTTTCCAGGATTGTAGTTCTTTATATAACTAAAATGTTCCTTAATCCTGGTTTCAATCCGGCGACGGCTTTGACCCAAATATTTCACAGGACAATTATAGCATTGATTTCGCAGAAGCAAGAGTTATAAGGCATGTTCAAATGAAAGCGATTCAAAGGGCACTGATACGGATTAAATAAAAGTATTAATATTTATCTTTGTTTATATGACAGAAGATCATCTTATATTCACTATTATAGACGCGGTATCCTAAAAAAAAATCTCCACCTGCCGCAATACAGGACTCCCACTGGAGCACCAATCGGCTAATAACAGTCCGCAAAAAAGTCCGTTTTCTGCTGCTCTCTGAACCATGCCCGAACAGCGTCCTTAACATCCTCATCATTGGTGAATCGTCGACCTTTCAGTGCCTTCTTTAAAGGACCAAACACATGAAAATCACATGGTGAGAGGTCCGGGGTATAAGGAGGGTGTGGCAGAACTTGCCACAGCATTTTGGTTATTGCTTCCTGCACCAGTCTCGCAACATGTGGCCTAGCATTGTCCTGGAGGAGGATCACCCCATCGCTGAGCTTACTAGGACGCTTGTTTTTCACAGCTTGACGCAAATTCTGCAATGTCTTGGTGTATGCGATAGCATTAATACGGGTTTTGGATTCCATAAACTCCAAAAGCAGAGGACCGTCGGAATCAAAGAAACACGTAAGCATAACCTTCCCGTCCGAACTTTGCGACTTTAATTTTTTGGGCCGTGGTGACGATGGATGCTTCCACTGCATTGTGGATACCTTCCCGGAGAGTTCCCAATCTCATCTACCGCGATAATCTTCTTCTAAAACGGTTCCCCCTCACGACTGTAACGTTCCAGATGATCCAAACAGCAGCCGAAACGCAGCCCTTTGTGCTGTTCCGTGAGCATTCGGGCTACCCACTGACAGCAGACTTTGCCATATCCCAGGCTTTTCACTACAGCATATGCGGAACCAATACTGACGTTGTGATCCTTCGCCAATGACCGTATGCTGATCTGCCTGTCCTCACGAATTGACTTATCCATGTCTGTCTTCAATTGATCGGTGATGGCCACGTTTGCTTGGCCCGGACCTGGTTTATCAGTCGTTTCCACACGAACATCATGGAACATTTGGCCCAACGCGCCACGTTTGCTTTCGAGACACATGCTTCTCCATAAACATTCAACATCCGAGGATGAATGTCAACTGGTGGAATGTCCTCAGCTGTCAGAAACATTATCACCGCTCGTTGGTCAGTTTTGGACGGAAATTTAATAGGAGGGTCCATTGTAATACAAACGAAATACGAGCATAAGACTAACGTAACTTCCCACAGCAGTGCTTACGATACGTCAACAATCACCCGTTTGCCTCGTGTCTGCGCACTCATGTGCTCGCGCGCTACAGCCCGAATCACTTTCATTTAAACATGCCTTATACAACCTGTGACAATAAAGTTCGGTGAATGACGTCAAATTGCTAACGGTCGTAAGAGTGCACCATCGTCGTATCCTGCCCCAGACAGGTCGAGACATGTTTAAACAAATTTGAGAGAATCAGTGTGTTTATTGTGTTTAAACAGGACATTGAAGAGAGAAGGCGAAGTACGCGCGGTCGAAACCCAAAATGGATCAGCCAACAAAAGAGACTCATGAAATGATGACAACAGTTTACAAAGACAGTGCTATTACTTTTAAGTGTGTTTATGAGTGGTTTAAACGGTTCTAAGGAGGCCGGAACACCGTAGAAGACGCCCCCCGAAGTGGCCAGGAGTTTCCAGTGACATCCAACGTAATGTTACGACCCAACTGAAGGCTATCCCTAAAAACGACTACGCCAGGAGTTTCCAGGACTTGTACAGACGTTCCCAGAAGTGCATTACCATCGACGGGGATTACTTTGAAGGATAGTAACTGCTGTTTCATGTAATCGAGCAATCCACTCTCAATATGCCATCATTCACCGAACTTTATTGTCACAGGTTGTATTTTGTTTGAGATCCCTGTCCTTAGTTTCTCCTAATCTTTATCTGGTGGCATGGTCGCTTCGATAGGAAATATGGAGGTCGAAGTTTATGAGGACTTTCTCTAGGACTTTCTCGATAGTAAATAATCCCCTGGTTTATTGCATGGAAGGCAAACAAATTATTTCCCAGGTTTTTGAATTCCTTTGTGTAAGTTTCGTCTAAACGTCTTTTCCATAGTAGGTTTTCTTTATTCCTGTCTATTGGTTTTTCAGGAAAATCCTAAATCTGAGCAGCAGTTTTGATAAGCTGTAATTCTTCAATTCTATGTTTTTCATTCTATAGGTATAGAGATGGCCCTATGCACCAAATGCTTAAACGCCGCCAATTTTTGTGAGAAACAGTGGTTTGTAAGGGTCCGGTTTGGGGGTGGCCGTGGCCTGGTTGTCTCGTCGGTTGGCTTGCCAATCGATGGAGTTCAGCAACTTCAGGCGCGGCCAGCTGCTGGTTGGGTGACGGCCTGGGCTTGAGGGCCACCGCTGGCGGGACAGCTATTTGGGGCGCGGCTGTTGGGGGACTTTGGTCTGACCCATTTGCCGATTGACCATAGCTGATGTTCCAGCAGTTGGTGACAGCCTCTGGTTCGTTTATCCCCAGCAGCTTTTCCATCATGAAACCCCCCGTGCTTCGGAGGGCACGTTAAGCCGTCGGTCCCGACTGCTACTGTCATCTCGTAGCAGTCGTTATTAATGGGATGGCGCAAAACTCCCTCGTAGGAGTAGGTGCCGCAGATTATCGCTTGCGATAATCTACCCTCTGTACCAGATAAGATAAGATAAGGGTCCGGTTTACTTCAATTTCATTACCATAACCAAATAATTATAAACCGACTGCGCCATCCGATTACTATCGGAAAAAATGTTAATTAACTAATTACCAATTAATATTTAAACCCAATACCGAATCTTACATAGTAATTCTTCCACACAAGTTCGTGCCAAGAAGGGCGAGAATAGAATGAGGGACTCAAGTTTTTGATTAACAATAACAATGAAATTTATTCATAATAAAAAATAGAATGAAAATAATTGGAGACTAAAACATGAGTTTGGAACACTAAATTTGCTAACTCGATTAGGTTACAATAAAGATGAATTCTGAACCATAATATAATTAACTAATGAGATTTTATAAAAAGAAAACGCTTTTTCATGGCCAAAGGGAAAATATAGATCATACATACTCTCTTGACGAATCAAATGGTCTTGCTTCTTTGGATTTGGGCTCATTGATCTTCTGCCGATGTTTTGTGGCTCAAATGGGAATCTTCGAACGTGATCGCGTCATTTTTGGGGACAATACTAACTGAATTTTATGGGAAAACTGTCATTATTTAAGTTGGGTCGCAACTATGAATACTTTCGTTAAAAAGCCTCGTTTATCGAGCAAAATTAAAGTTAAACTTTTGCACCATGATTAGAATAAAATAAATAATAATTTTAACTAAAGGAATTTTGATGTTCCCTTCATGACGGACGCCCGTGAGCCGGACATGGACAGCAAAAGGGTTGCTATCGGTCGGATTACAAAGATCCAACCCCGTCACTTACGCTTCGGTACGCCCGCACATGAGAGGGCAGGAATTGGAAAAAGCCGCTCGTGCTCTGAACGATGCAAGATTCAAGAGAACCCTGCCTCTCTCAAAATTACAAGTTCCCTCGTTCGAGAAGGGGTTTGGAAACGACCAATCAGCAATTGATTATGTCGTCAGAGATCTGGAATCTTGGGGTTCAAAGGAAGGGTCAAAATTAAAGCTAAAAGCTTGTTTTTTGGGCTCTTGAATGGCGTCAACTTGTCTTAACACCCACCTGCAACCTCCAGATGTGCGGGTTTTGCATGGTGAAGGGTCACTGGTCAGCTTTCTGCTGCTCTTAATTGCCGTTGGGGTAAACTTTCCTCCCAGGGCGTCTTTGATCTCACCCCCGCGATTCGTTCTCCTTTCCAAGCTGGCTTGCATCCTTTCGCCAGTCATAATTTACAAAAGGCTTCTAGCTGCCTCAAATAGAAGGGTCAATCCCCAATGGCTTATCCCACAGGTCCCGTCATCTTATTCAGAAAAAAAGGATAGACGCTAAAAGCATTCCACACGCAAGTAATAAACAAACTTGGGAAGAGAGTGAGACATTTCCACAGACAAAAAAGAGATTCTAACTTACTACAAAATTATCTATCCAATTCTAGAATTTTAATAAAAGAGGGATAAATTCTCCTCTGTAACCCGTCTTTAGTTCAATAATGCTCAAATAAACAATTAAATGCTGGTAGTAAGCAGAAATACGAATAAATTAATATTCATAATTATATTCTCATTTAAATAAGCATGATAATAAACAGGGACTCGACAGGTTTGAGAACAATGGGATGTAGCACGGTACATATTTTGCTTTTCTGTACACGTAGAATTTTAATTTATTCTCTTCCCTTCTGACTAGTAAGTCCAAGTAAGCAGTCCTCCTTTCTGTGTCTCTCTTAACTGTGAAAGTGAGAAAGTGAGATGATGTCATTGAGAAATGTGTCCAAATGCTGATCGTTGTCAAATATGGCGAAAATGTCATCCACATACCTATACATACCATGGGGAAGTAAAGTAGCCTCTGCCCTTTGTTCGAAATGATGGAGGTATCGGTTTACAAGGAAAGAACTGACGGAGATGCTCATAGGGCTCCCTTTATCCATCTTAAAGTATTTGTTATTAAACTGGAAGTAATTACGAGGGGCGTTCAAATTTGACCTGGACTTTATTTTTTGTAAATTTCATTGTTGTAAAAATTTAAACTTTCATTGTTGGGATGGCAGCTACCGCCTGTCATGCAAATGCAGCACCACTCATCCGGTTGTCATGACAACCGATTGTTTGTTTAAACAAAATGGCGGACAGGGATGTGTCGACCAAAGTGGAACAACGAATAATCATCAAGTTACTCCACAACGAAGGTGTGAAAGCATCTGAAATTATTCAAACACTTCAAAGACAGTTCACCGAGTTATGTTTGTCTCGATCATCAATCCTTGCTTAGTGCCAAAAGTTTGAAGGAGGGCGAGAGTCCACCGGCAATGAACCTCATAAGGCAAGGCCAGCAAATGCTGTCAATGATGGCATCATCGCACGAACAAATGAGCTGATAAGGGACAACAGGTGGATTCATGTTCGAGAACTGGCTTCAATACTGATCATCCGCACTGGCAGTGTGGAGACCATCACCCACGATAAGCTGAAATTCAACAAGATCTGTGCCAGATGGGTCCCTAAGCAACTCTCCGAGGATCACAAAACCACTCGTGTGTACATCTGTTCCATGCTGCTGCAGTGATATGACAAGGACGGTGACAGCTTCCTAAGGCGTCTTGTGACCACCGACGAGACATGGATTCATCACCGTACTCCTAAAAGGAAGCGTGCGAGCATGGAGTGGCGACACACTGACTCACCACGACCCAAAAAATTCAAGATGACACCGTCGGCAACGAAAGTGATGGTGACTGTATTCTGAGACATTAAGGGTATCAATCATGTCGATTTTCTGGAAGAACGTCGAACCATAAAAGCACCCTGCTACTGTGACATTTTGAGGAAGTTCCTGAAGTTGGCACTAAGGAAAAAGCGACTAGGACTCTTTACCAGTGGTGTTTGTTTTATCCAAGACAATGCCAGACCACACACAGCTAAACTGACTATGGACACACTGACGGAAGTCAAATGGGACATCTTACCACATCTCTCCCCTTGCGACTATCACCTTTTTGACCAATGAAAGAGTTCTTGGGAGGGCAGAGGTCGGCTCCAATGAGAAAGTAAAAAAGGCTGTCCTGACGTGGTTTCGATATCAGCCTGAAGATTTCTACAGAACTGGTATCCAGATGCTCCCAGAACGCTGGAAAAAATGTGTAGAGAAGCAAGGAGAGTTTTTTGAGAAAAACCTGTGTGTGTGTGTGTGTGTGTGTGTGTGTGTGTGTGTGTGTGTGTGT
>JAHWFO010001075.1:760533-779298 GCA_023313115.1 Rhysida immarginata
AAATAAATAAATAAATAAATAAATAAATAAATAAATAAATAAATAAAACTGTGTGAAACTGTGTCATCAAGGCATTTTGTTTAAGGTTTTTTTTTGTTTTTTTTTAATCATTTCTCAGGATTGAAAAGAATGACACTTCGATGTGGACGATCCTCCTCCGGCTGGTGATCATTCAGAATGGAGCCTGTCATCCTGAATTTGTTAGTTGGGTATTGTGTCTCTGTCTGGGCCAACTTTGACTTAAACTTCACCTGGAATGCTGTCTTACGCGTTCCAAACTTATGGCTGTCCGACTGGATTCTTCGATAATGAAATCAGCTCCTCGTTCACCCCCCCCCCACCATTTTTTTCGATCCTGTAAAATGATAAAAAAAAAACAGTTAAACAAAATGCCTTGATGTCATGAACATATCACGCAATTTTCAAACAATTGCACTTAGAACTAGCTGAGAAACTGACGTTTAATCTTGGTATGTAGATTTTGGGCCATCCTGTGTTTTTTGTATGATTTTTTTTTCATAACGATGAAAGATTAAATTTGCTAAATGAAAATACATCATTTCAGAACATTTACCATTAAGGGAGAGTTGCATAAGTTGAGATTTTTTCAAGAAAATATTTTTTGGAATCACGTTTTATTGAGAAAGAAAAAAAAAAAAAAAAAAAAGACTAATTTATGAATAATCGATAAAAACTACTGTATTAACACAGGGAAAATTATGGGCATAAATACTAAAAGAATCTTAAGTTATTTATAAGCTTTTATAATTGTAACAATATCCCATCTTATGGAGGCAAAAGTCTAATTTGGGACAATATAAAATGAGGCAAAGCATTAATTTTTCATATTTTGACTTGATATCAACTTTTGGTTTTTAGTTACTACATGCAAAACAAGTGAAATGGATCTTCTCCGTGGGTTTGCAGGTCTCATGTGCCCATTCTTTGTATTGGATAATCAAAAGGAAGTTGAAATTTTCCAGTTTAGGAATATGGTAACTTTGATTATCATCTAGCACCATAGAAATTTTATGGCAGCATGAAGCACATGTTGCTATGACAACAACCCATCGATAGATCAATTATAATAAGATATTCACAGTCGATCTATAATCTTTCTATCTTCCGACAGTTAGCACGAGACATTGGTGACACGTTTTACTTAGAAGTGAATAAAACTTACGGGTTATTTGTGGGAAATCGGCTGTAGCGTTGGCATCGACAATAGCGCAACGGTTGCCTCCTTCGACGAAGTGCTGAAAATTAATAAGTGGCACCAAGAATTGTTTAAATGGTTTTAAATTAATTTGTCCCAACTTATGTAACTTTCCCCTATATGATTGCTACCATCTTCACTGATAGTCCATTTTCTTTGCATCACCCTAACAAAATTTTATTTCTAACGCGTTTAGCGAACATGCAATAAATTTTAATATACTTTCTTGCTGAATTAACCGAACATAACTTTTCAATGAAAACGACCTGCTTGAAAATGTAAACTAATATAAAACTTTTTTTTCCTATAACGTTATCCTATGCCCATAGGCTTGTGCAATATGAAATTTCTGGGTCAACACTCGCACGTCTTTTCATCTTCAGTAAGCATAACATCTTCCAATATACAGATAGGCGATATACAGCGGTTATAATTAAACTTTCCCTACTTAACCCACCCTAGACAAGAAACCACTTGTATTTATAGTACAGATATCAAAACTGGGAAGGAATAATGTCGAGATTATGGATCACAAGATTTGCATGGGTCATCGCTTCCATTAATTGTGATGTTATCTGAAAGAGGGTTTATCAGGGGAATGTTAGCATAAATACATGGCATATTGGGAATATAATATACCGTTAAGTATCGATCTGAAGAGAAGTATATCAAGAAAGTTATCAGGCATATCTATGGAGATACTTCGTGCAGTCGTGCAGCATGCTATCCTACATTTTCAGACTGCCCTAGACAATGATGGATGCCATTTCGAGTACACTTTCAGACGCTACGTCCAGAAAAACCAGGCAACGCTTAAAAGTGTTTCAATGGAATTGCTTATTCATTATTTCTCTGCCCTTTCTCATTCCTTGGCAAACTCCACACTGCGCTTCCTGTTCGTGCGATCAATCGTTTTCCACAGAGACGGATAAATAGGGAAAGTTTAATTTTAACCATCCTGCAAATTAAACAAACTTTTTCCGGGAATTGGCACAATATTAAAACAGAGTGAAATAAAGGCAAATTACCAGAAAAAATAATAAAGGGAAAAATGTGGATTACAATATTAAGAATAAAGAGTGTTTTTATTTCTTTATTCTTAATCCTGCAAATTGCTACCGTAAAACAGATTGCCCTACCATTACTATTCGGAAAGAGTTCAACATACACAAGTCACAGAGTAATAACAGAGTACTAAACTCGAAACGACATTCGCTTGATTGGGAATGTAATAAGCCACATTCACTGGAATTACCAGACTTCATCGTGGATTGGTGTTAGGATACAGCCATAATGAGTTACCGATACATTTCCTGAGTCATATATCGGCCTCGGTGGCTCAGCGGTTGCGTGGTCGCCTCTGATGCCCGAGTACGCGGGTTCGATCCCGGCCGAGGACGATGAGGATTTTTCAGGGGGAATTCCTGAGATCACGCACTTCCTTCGGAAGGGAAGTAAAGCCGTTGGTCCCGTGTAGTCGTTTGCCGGCTGCACGTTAAAGAACCTTTGCGAGGCAAAATTTGCGGCCCCTATAACGCCGTCCTGAAATGACCATAGCAGTTGAAAAGGACGATAATACCATACAAACCAAACCTGAGTCATAAACAAATGAAAGAGGAAAAAGGATTCAACTGCCAAAATACGACCATTAAAACTGACAGCAGGATAAGAGTGTATTTGAGTCGCACAAACCTCCTCCTGTGAAAGTAATGAAATTAATATCACCACATCTGGGTTACCAGATCGTGCAGTTGTTCAATAAGCCATTGAACATCTTGACATTTATTGGATGCACATGAGTCAAGATTCACATTCTATCATTCTTATTGGCGTTGGTTACTCCGTTTCAACTAGATTGTATTTCCTCGATAATCTAGGATTATATTGTCCTATACAATTGTAGATGTTCATGAATTGGCTTAGATCTATCAATAAATAGACGAAGACTTTAATGACGTGCTCTACCGGAAGATTATGTATTTCCAACACTAGGTAGCACTTATAGAAAGTTCATATCTGTATCAATAGGACAACACTATCATACCATTTGTAACAGAGGGCAATGAGCGTTTGAATAAAGATGGATTGGCCAGCCCAGAATCCAGATCTCAACCCTATCAAGCCATGATTTTTATGATCAAATTCATTGTTGGTTGAATATGTGCAACTGAAGGCCGCCCTTATAAGGCTGAGTCAGGAAATGTATGGGTAATATTTTATAAAAATGTAGCAAAGTTTACCAAGAAGATAAAACGCCTTCAAAAAAACTCAAGTTTCATTATAAGACATTAACATTGCAACAAGAACCCTTTATGTTACATATATGTATGTATATGTTTAAATGCAAGGGTCTGGATAATTAATGGTAGGGCTATGCAGAAATATGTTCATATTAGATATGCTTATAAACTTCTCTTTCACCTTATTTTAGCGGATATTTCAAAATTTTCACCACGACCGATGTAGAGTCTGCTGTAGGTAAGTTTTCCATGGAGGTCTTTTACACTGCAGATAATGTGATAAGGAGATACTCTAACAAGCCTGAATATCATTATTAATGATTAGATAACCATTTGGCATTCCATATAAATTATTAGGTGGATAAAACTATCATAATGCAAACTTACTTGGATAACTTCTTTGCATCCTGATTTGAGGGTTTTATCTAGCAAAAAGAAACAAAAAAAAATATGTAACCATATGAATAAAGCACGATAATTATACCGATTACGTCCTTAAATAGTCTATGGCATATCTATTGTCATTTTAAATTGTGCAACACAAATTCAGTTCCATTTAAGAAGTTACATTATAATCCATTAATTTTATGATATCAACCATCTTCTTTAAATAAATAGCCATTTTTGGTTCTGAAAATAAATAAATAAATAAATAAATAAATAAATAAATAAATAAATCTTCGATTTAACAGTAACTATACATAAAAATGATTGTTACAGCTCCTGCCAAACCCTCTGTCTATCATCAAACAAAACGATATATCGTGATTCATCAGACCACATAACTTGTTCCAGTATTTACGTTTTTAGTCACGACTTTCCAGACACCTATTTCAATAAATTTACCTGTTCTTTGTAGAAATCTGGGTCTTTCATATGAGCACGCGACCGCCTCAATTCCCGGTGCACGATTTGTATCTGCTTCAATTCCCGGTGTATGATTCTGCCAATTATGAGTCGGGAACAGCCTTGATTAAAAACATTCGTCAATTGTTGCACAGTGGATAGCCTGTTTTAAACGACAGATGTCTCCCTTCTGATTGATTGCCTTTGAGCCACAATTACCCCTTCTGAATAAAGACTATGAATCATTTTTTCAACGGTTGAATACTCAGGATATCGCACTTATCGAGAATCCAGTCAGCTGCTTCTTGTTTCAATCGTGCCTCCAGCTAGACGAGCACTCTCTATTCGAAATCAGGTCTTTCTTTCCTCCATGATGATCAAGTTTTCAAGTTTTATGACCTCAATCTATTTTACACAAAAACGAATTAAAATAAAATTACATGCTTCTCACACACGTTTCTAATTCATTGGCCAATGCGTGTAGAAGTCTCAACATTCTACAGGGTGTCCAAAAAGTCTGGTAACATGGCAGATATCTCAAAGCTGCCAGGTAGGCGAGAACTGATGGGTGTGGTTTATAGGTAATAGGGGGTGGGGAATTTATTGCTGCACTCATATTTGACTCTGACCCCCAAATTTAAGGTCAAACCATTTGCTAACTCGAAAACTATTAAAGATAGAGAAAACTTTCTGATTGCTACCCTGTAGAGCAACACCAAATTAGTCTAAAAACAATTTTTAATCATACCCTTCCCCTTGAAAGATTTTGAGAAAATGGGCGAGAAAAGTCACTCAAGGTCAGGTTGGGCTGGCCAGGTTGGCTGAGGTTTTTAGTGGTGTTGCTCTACAGTGTAGCAATCGGAAATTTTTCTGTCTCTAATTGTTTTCGAGTTAGTAAATGGATGACTTTAAATTTGGGGGTCAAAGTCAAATTTGAGTGCGGCAATAACTTCCCCACCCCTCCTATTACCTATAAACCACATTCATCAGATTTGGACTACCTGGCAGCTTTGAGATATTTGCCATGTTACCAGACTTTGTAACATGGATACTACGTATTTACCGAACAAGTCTCGTAAAATACTCACCTAATCTCTTAGTATCTGAAGCCTTTCCACCGCTCATCTAGATACAAACTGCAAACCATATTTTTTTTCCTATTTGTATTTATTCGTGGTTTTTTGCCTCAGTTTGATAAATAAAAATATACAGGATATCCCAAAAAATGTACTTACATTTTAACTGGTTACAAAAGGATAAATTTTAAAAAAATGAATGATATTATGCAGAAGAGAGTTCTGAGTATTCGCAAATTTTCAAATTGATTACTGTCCTTTAAATTTTCTTTGCATTTTATGACAAATTTTCATATTTCCAGTAGCACTTTATGACAAATTTTCTTTCTTCTAAAGTTAATCGTAAGTTTGGCATTATTCAAGATTATTTTTATCTGTAACAAAAACAAAGAAAATTTGAGTAATAGGTAGATAAAGAGAGTAATACTTTTTTGGGACACCTTGTATTTGGCTTGGAAACTTTTTTACCTCTTTTGTTGAATAATTTGTGTTTTGTTTTTTATAGCTTTATATTTTTAGAGGAATCGACCTCTTTTAAATATTTTCAAAACACAATTTAGAAATCATAATATGAATTTATCTACAATAATAATAATAATGTTTGACAGTTTATTTTTTGGTGAAAGTTTCTTTCACAATCTGTAACAATGATGTGAAACGGAATTCGAAAAGCGGCAAAAGGACTCATTGTTATGCATATATTTGATAATTCTTAGGCCTAAAAATAAATTCATATTTTTTAGTATAAATATATTTGATGTAATGTTTTTCTAAATTAAAATTTTTTGATAATACATTTTTTTATGTCACAAACGTATTATGATACAGATATAAATTAAACTGTTAGTAATTTATTCATTTATTTATAATTTTTGTGTCTTACTATTGAGGGTTTTTTTATTATTATAATACAATTATTAAATATATTCGTATGCACTTAAGATCAGTGTTTAGGTGTTTCATACATAAACAAAATGTTTTAATAAACTCAGTTTTACTAAATATGAACATAGTTAAAAATAATCTTTTACCTCGGCCAAATTATAATTAAAAAATGATAAGGAGACAATAATACAATTTTATTTTAAGAAATTTAATCAATTCTAATATCACCAATTAAATTCGCAATCCTAATTTGACTCTTCCTTTATCTCACTTAAATATTCGATTTTCAAACATATGGGCAATGATTTGTTGAAAAATATCCAGTTTCTATGCAATTTTCAGCATCGAGCTCCGAAGTTCAGAACTGCAGCTATGTAGAACTGGATATTTTTTAGTTTTTCTTAAAATTTGTTAAATATCTTAATATACGGGTTTTCTTATTGTCACTTATGGTGTTTAGTTAGGCCTATCATAATTTGGCTGGTCTAATCATTAATCACAGTTTGATAGGAAATTATTTTAATGGCAAACGTTAATATTTGTATTGAAAAGCAAACTTGATCAAACGATGAACATTCGAAACTTTAGTTGTTACGTTGCGATAGTCTTTAAACCGTTACCATTTGCAATTTTAAGAACGAATTTCAAAAGCAATCTTTAAACAAATGGTTCTACCAAACAAAAAACACAAATTAATTAGTAAAAAATATTGTTGAAAAGAAGCCTTAATAAATTTCCTTAATAATTCATTTAATGTGTGTTATCACTATGGAGACCAAAATACGATCAGGTGGCGCCATCTGTGTATTGTTTTTTATATTTATTTTTATTATTTTATTAGGTATTATTATATTAGCCAACCATCCGGCAATGGTTGCTTTTTAAGTTCGGAAAAATGAAATCGTTTCAAAATTTTTCAAGTTTTTCGTAAGAACTACGATAGCTTCATCGCGTTACCTTTTTCGCAATATGCCAGGTTTTACGCTGAAGGATAAAAAATCCTTGGAAGCAAAAAATGTCAAGCCAAGTGCAGTAAAAGGTTTAGCCCTAATCGTTGTTAAACGCAAGTATTAGTAGTTTGCAATGCATGGAGATTGTTTTAAAATAAATCGCAGTTTCATACGATGGCTGAGAATGTCCCTTTAATTTTTAACACGGCATGGCTTCAAATCGACATAACGTGTCATCTGTTTGCTCCTATCATCACTGCTACTCTAACGACCCCACTTTCTATTCCTATTACGATTATCCCCACTACTGTTGCCCCCCGAAAACTGTTGAATGTACCCGAGTCATTGTAAATGGCGAGATCACATTGAGTCCAAACGATGCCCTGCAACGCCTATTGGAGAAACCTTCGCCCCGTAACGAACCCTGTCAGACGCTGGAGATAGTGCCCCGATGTCCGGATTCCCCTCAGCTGAAATGTGCAACTTTTCCCTACCCTCCCTGTCAGTGTTGCTCCCTTCCCGACTGTAAAGAACCCCTGCCAAAGAAGAAGAAGAAACGACCCACTTACAGGAAACTTCTACCGTCACCAAGAGACACTTCTACCCAAACCGATTTGATCGTCGTCAAAACGTTTACGAGTGGCTGTCAGACCGAGCCCAACGTCGTCAAAACATTTTCGAGTGGCTGTCAGACCGAGCCCGCCGTCGTCAATTCGTGTACGAATGCCTCTCAAACCGAACCGCCTTCTGTCCAAAAGAGTGGCACTCAAACGGACAAAGAACCTAAACAATCATCCCTCGTCCAGACGTTGATCCCGAATCTTACTCATGGGTCGACACAAACGGAACTAGTGGAAGAGGAGCAGGAGAAGCCGCTTGAACCTGTTAAAGTCGAGAGCCTGGTAAAGTATGTCCGCGAGTGCGAGAGTGAAGTGGACAAGAGACGGCGTTCGCGGAGGGAGTTGCTCCGGAAATTGTTATGCGAGGAAAGGATACAGAAGAAAAGGCTGAGATCAATGACGAAGAAACTGCGATTGAAGAACTCACGTAAAGGATTGGTGGAAGAATGCTCGAAGCCAGCATGTGATACTCTTGCGAATGGCTCTTCGAGTTCGAGCGGCAGCGCAGGAAGTTTCCTCGAAATGATGCCGTCGACGACTTGTCAGAGCAGTAAAACAAAGTTCACCGAAATGCTCAACTGTGACCTGAAAGAAGCCCATAATATAGGACAGGGTTTGCACTCATCCGAATTCATTAACGTTTCCGCTAAGAAAGATTGCCGACGCGACAATTGCTTTGAAGACATGTGCAATATGAAGCCTGGTGGCAGAAGAGATGCATTGCTCGCATCGGACACGAGACTATTGAACTGGTGCAAAGAAAATGAGGAAAACATATGCTATCCACTCGATTTCAAACGTAAAAAGAGTGCCTTGGAACCTAGACTTAGTCAGAAGGTCTACCCTATAATGAAAGAATGCCTCAGACACAAGTCGGAGGAATACGGAGAAACTTCCAATGGTAGATCACGTTGTTTGCGGAGAAGTGAATTTGTAGACTTATTTAACCCACAACCAATGACTTGCAAGCGCAGCGAACATCGACTGGCTGGAGGAGGAGATAAGCACCCAATGTGCTTTCCTTCGTGTCACCGAGTGATGCTGTCGGGAAGTTTAAGTCGTATCCACAACTGCCCGCTCGTCCACCACATGAAATCTATGGGGGAAATGTTTAGAACGCCCTTTTTACAGAGTCTCCCTACTCACCCGGAGGTTGACGAGAACGAAGAAGTCGAAGAACCCGAGAAGAATACAAAAGACATGATACACAACCCTTCCGACACTCTCGAACTTCATCACTCGAAAGAAACACTGAATTCCGAAAAAACTAGTCTTCAAAACGTAAAACCTGAACAGGGTATGAATGTCGAGAACGGGCTTCAGTCGGGTGAGACCCCGTCCACCTCCAGCAGCAGCCTGTCCACGAGCAAATCCAACACATCGGCGTCAAGAATTCCTCAACTTCTCCGCCGTACTTGCACGGCAACAAACCAGGCAAGACCAAATGCCAACAAGCCTTCTCGAGGTTACAACGAGCTCAATCGCAGAATGTCACCTTACCACCACTTCTATAGAAAACGAAATTATGTGTCAGAACCTAAAATCAGTCAAAACTTGATATCAACTCAAGAAGACGACTTGAAAACTTTAGGGTTCGTCAAAGAGCCCATACAACTTCAAAAGGTGACCACGTCGGTATTTCCGATCTCTCCTATCCAGGCTCGTTTCTGCCCTCATCTATATTCGAATACTGATTTGCCAATTCCAGAAGACAATTTTTCTGTTCCTCACCACCCCAACAGCGTCTCTTCTCTCATCTCTCGCCAGTCGACTAGACCGTTTCGAATGTCGAAATCGCTGACATTTGTTCCGTCCGAAGCTGAGCCAGCAGCGTATTCTCGGAAAACATCTGAAACGAATTCTTCAGCTCCGAGCAATCAAAATGCTACTCCGTCTAATTCTTCTTCTTACGTAACCACTTATGCTTCTTCATATTGCACAAAGCCTTCCTCTTCGAACTCGGCAGAAATGCCCGATCTCAAGCGATCAAACTGCAATTCCCAACAAAACGAATCCGATAAGCTAAGTTCCTCGGCCAAGAATCCTACTTCGCCGCCGTCCAGTCCTCGTCTACATTCCCACACGCCATCCGAGCGTTATCCTTCTCGCTTTAATTGTCCTAAGGCGTCATCGATGTCCGGGTTCTGTTGCCACGCCAATCACCCTCGCTTCCGAAAACAAGAGCTGAAAACCGAAGGCAGGGTTCATTCCCACCCTCGTTCTTACCCAGAAGCGAATCAGCGACCGCATTGTTACAATTCATCAATGGCATGTTGCTCTCATAATCCGGAAAAGAGCGTCTATCACGTTCATCACCATCCGCAGACTTGCAGAAGCCATAGTGTTAGTTCATCGAGAGGGAATGAAGACTCACGGAGTCCTCCTCCTTCGAATCAAGAGTCAACAGAAGAGAAGAATAAACCAACTGAAGAGGTGAAGAAGACGAATTCGGGAATGTTTATCGTTCTGAATGTACCAAACGAAATATGGAGCGTTGGGTTAAACCAGATATCCTTATGCCAATTAGCTGACGAAATAAAGCCCATGACGTCGAGAATTTCCGAGATCGGGCTTAATCAAATTAAGCATTTGAAAAACGATGAACTGGAACAAAAGAGGGACGATGGACGAGATGGTACGATACAGCACGAGATCAAGAGATCCCTTATTCAAGAGCAAACTTCGCTAGAGCCCGAGAAAGAATCGCCGACGGAAGAAGCTTCGACGGAATGCAGTCCCCTGGAGACAATGCCGTCCAGCAAATGCTTAAGCACGGAAGAAGAAGAGAATTTCGTACCGTCAAGCAAATGCCCAAGTACGGAAGATGAGAAATTAGAATCGTGGAGCAAATGCCCAAGGACGGAAGATGAAAAATCAGCATCGTCGAGCAAATGTCCAAGTACAGAACATGAGAACTCAGTATCGTCGAGCAAATGCTTAAGTACGGAAGAAGAAAAATTAGCATCGTCGAGAAAATGTCCAAGTACAGAACATGAGAAATCAGCATCGTCGAGCAAATGCTTAAGTACGGAAGAAGATAATTTAAGGCAGTCGAGTAAATGCCTAAGCACCGAAGAAGAAAATTTCGTACCGTCGGGCAAATGCCCAAGTACAGAAGATGAAAAATTAGCATCGTCGAGCAAATGCTTAAGCACCGAAGAAGAGAATTTCGTACCGTCAAGCAAATGTCCAAGTACGGAAGATGAGAAATTAGGATCGTCTAGCAAATGCTTAAGTACGGAAGAAGAAAAATTAGCATCGTCGAACAAATGCCTAAATACTGCAGAAACTCTGCCCACCAGCAACGAACACCTGTTATTGGATCTAGCATTAAAAGGTTGCGCCGAAGGGATAATGTCGCGCATTCAAAAGGTCAGATCCGCCGGCGAGAAAGTACAAGGTAACAAGCCACTGAAAGCCTCCGCAGAAGCATTCTTCATGCAGACCCGAAGTTTAACGTCATGTTCTCTGGGAGAAGAATTTTTCGTGAAAGATCCCTACGGTTTGTTCTTGAACAACGTCGAGATACTTTCAGAGGCTCTAACGCCCACGCCGAAGGGAGAAGAAGAGAGCTACGATAGCGAAGACAGCGACTGTCAGCCTATCTTTGATGGGACATTGATCAAGGATAAACCTCCCTACACCCCGTTGGGGGAACCCTGTCTGTTCCCCGCCAAAATCACCGCCAATCCTGCTCTGCAACACTTCACGCAGAGCTACCACAACCTGATAACCCTTATGTCGTATTGTATCTAGTTTGTGTACCTACTGTGTGCTTTTAATTTTTTGGTGTAATTTGTACGTTCATTTTCCTCCGTTTAGGTCTTATCGTCTTTTATTTATTTGTTGACACTTTACTTCCTTCTCCCCTCCATTCTACTTCTTTGGCTCCCATTGTTACGCACTCTGGTTACGGCAAAAGGCAACAAAAGATGGAAAGAAGACACGTGGCGTCGACCGCTTTTGTTGGAACCATTGTTGAAGGGTGGCGTGAGCCGCGAGAGGAAATGCAACGTGCCACGTTCCCCGCGGCTTCGAAGTCACGTGAGTGCCGATTAAAAACGAACTGTGCACTGTATCTTTCCAAAATCAGAAGAACACTGCCAGCCCCAGCAACCACAAGGGCAAATAGCTCTGCTCACATTCGGTCTCGGAACAGCCCTGGCTGTCTAAATTTTGCAGAGATACACAGTCTACTTACTTTCTACTTAGTTTAAGTCTTTTCTACTTTCTATTCAATTCCCTTCAAGGCTACTGTGCATCCAAAACACAAGAGCGAAAGGACTCCAGCTTTATCCAGCTTAAAGACAACGGCTAACACGTTAAAATTTTTAAAGAGAAAATTCAGTCACCATAAAGGTAAATGAAAAGAACTCTTTATTTGGCTAAAGCCATTTTGTTTATATTAGATGGAATTTCTTTCAGCTGCGGCAGGCATTCAATGATTGTCGACGTGCTGCAACGTTCGAATACTAGGGTTAAATTTTAGCTATACGTTAACATTTCCTCGTCCTAGTTTCGAACGAGTTTTTATTAAATTTTTAGAAATTTAGAATCTGCTTTTTTAATTCGAACGTTACTTCCAACTGCTCAAACATTAGCACGCCTCACTTAAGCCTATTTTCTATTCTAATAATGTAAAGAAATATTTAAATGTTTTCTTGTATGGTTCCGAAACTTCAATATTTTTTCCTATTATCTAGAATGCCTCCTGCAACCAGTGCATCGTCGTCGTCTCTAGTTTTGCCATGCCAAGCCCAGAATATTACGCCGTTTCAGGCGGTCGACCCCCCACGCCGGCGTTGTCGGGAACTGTCGCTGGAGCGCGGCAGCAACAGCGACAGTTTCGCTCCCCCGGTTTCCTTACGCTCCTCTTCAAGCCATCACGCTCTACAATCGGCTCCAACCGTAGCCTCGTCGAACCCGGCCACTTTTCCAACCCAGCTTGGGACGAGAAAGCCCCTGAGCAGCCTGCACATGGAGAATGACAACGCTAGTTTGGATTGGTCGCTTCCTCCCAACGATTGCCGCAAACGCTTCTCTGCCATCGAATGTGGCGTCGTCCCTTCCAACTGGTCACCCAAGGAGGAAGAGGTGAGTAGCCATTTCTTAGTCTTAGCCGTTCGTTGAATAGCGTGAGCTGTTCAATACTTTTCAATGAAACGATGACTTAATTGCATGAATGGAACTTTATTCTCCAGTAGCTGCATATTTGGGCAGCTGTTAAAAATGGCTATAGCTGCATGAAGGTAACTATTTAGACTTAAGTACTTGTTTTGATTACTGGAGACGGACCCAACGTCTATAGCTTAAAATTAATTAGTCGCGATTGCTTTTTATATAGCTGACTTTATTGGGATCAATCTGATTTCGGATTCTTTGTTCAATTCGATAACTTGTCGTACTTGCTTCTATTGTATACTAATTTTCTAAATTATCCTGGAATCGCCTTAACTTCTAAATTTCTTGTAATTCGGCTTTAAATCCTAATTTTTCTTTCGGAAAGAATATTTTAAGGGCAACAGTACGGTATTTCCACATTTGGCACTCACTTCACTGATGGTCCTACACAAGAAAAAGGAAACTAACTCTTGCGTAATGCAAGTGCTTATAGATTGTACAGGTCTGGGTTTTTTTTTTTTAACCATGGCGGCCCCCTCCTCGCCTGCAAGTCTGTTTGTTCAAGAACGAATAAAGTCACACTAGAGCCTGCATTATGCTCTTAACTATTTGCAAAAATATAGTAATGATACAATAGAGCAACTATGCAATTGGAGAATCTTATTTAACCTATCGAGTGCTAAAAGTTTCGGTTTCGTTTTTTTAGCTGCGATTTCGCTAGGGGAATGTCAGGAATAATTAGTGCTCATTTTAATGTTAGTTTCTGATTGGTTGAATGAGCGGTTTTCATTTACGCATGCGCCTGTTTCCTTCTTTCGTGCCGGACTCTAAGCTTTCAATAAAATATTGCTTAGTATTTTTTGGCACTGCTAAGAAGGAACACGCAACTTTTAGTTGCTCTCTAAAAAGTCGGTTAAATTTAACCTGAATTGGCGCCCTACTCAACGAGCTATGTTAGGTTAAAAGCACTTTTCCGATCATTTCCCTGGCTCTTCGAAGAGCCTTAACTAAGCGTATCAAAATTTCAAGTCGTAATGTCTGAGCTAACAACGGTAGCTGAACATATATTGGACTTTGTCTTTGGTCAGTACGATTTCCTAACCTAAAATTTTTATTTTTTAGGTTCGCCCTCAGCATGGACCCGAAACTTGCCGGGTATGGCTTTACGGAACAAAATTACACCTCCCAACTTATCATACCATTGACTTCAACTATTCCATGAGTGAACAAGAGCGAAAATGGCGCGAAAGAGGTTACCCATCCATGTCTCACATAATGGCTTTGACTGGACCCACGTCTCTGGAATCATCTTTGACACCCATGATGCAGCAACGACCTTCCACCCCTATGCCTGTGAAAGAAAACGAAGAATGTCTGGCTATCACGTGGACCTTTACACCACCTTCTCCCTGCCCTTCGCAAGAATCACTCGTCGTCGACGGCCTCAAGAAAGACTGTTTGCCTTCTCTTTTGAAGAAGAGCTCGACTGGAGTCAAGAAGAACGTTCACTTCAGAGAACCTTTGGAGACTTATTACCCGGACGAGAGTGACGAAGGTGAAGATAACGACTTGGAAGAAGTTCCCCTGGTAAACGAGCAATGGCTCAACTCGGCTCCGGTGGTCCGAGCTAGGGCTGGTATGGATTGTGGTGCCAGAGGGTGTTGTCAACCTTGCCGTCGAAGTACTTGCGGTAGCCCATGGCCCACAGATGTGATAGAGGCTCAGATAGCATCGTGTTCGTCCTGCCAGCCACCTTGCCCTCCCCCATGTTGTTCGATGCGTTATTGCCCTTGCCCACAACCAGGTGACGGCCTTCTTCAGCAGGACTACAACTTCCACCGTAAATTCAGAGCCATCGAAAAGTGTCCCGTAGGTGCAGTGCAATTCATTGAGAGCGAGAACCGAGAGAAACGTCACCACTCTGGTTCAGACCACAACAAGATCTGTTGCATTGACCCGTGTGCCTGCACTGGACCTTTCGACATAGAAGAGGCTATGCATCACAAATACAGAGGCGTCAGTAAGGACCAGTGTGGACTGACGGAAGTGAGCGAGAACGAATGTCGACAGAGACGACAGTACGGCGACTGTCCACCCAATTGTCCAGGTCCCTGTGGACCTTGTGGACCTTGTGGTCCTTGCGGACCTTGCGGGCCTTGTGGACCGTGTTAGTGATGGAAACTGCTTTTCGTAAAAGCGTCATTTAATAACTTCCAACTTTTGACTTGTCTGATAATTGTCATTTAACTCTTTAAGCCACTGTAACTATTTGATGACCGACTCGGATTTGACGGGGACGAATCGAGACTCGATAAGAGACTAGACCAATGTGAAAATATAAAGTAAAAAAAAAAATAATTTGTAAAATAAAAAAAAATCCCCCCCCGCAACCAGAGCAGTGTAATTTTTAAAATCTTCCTTTATGTGGAATGTTAATTTTAACTCTATAAATTGGAAATTCTCAAATCTAAATTTTTTTGTAAACAGAATGCAGTGTTCTCCTAATAAAATTCCATTAATGGTCAAATGTCTCGCTTGGCATTACTAAACTCCTTAGCAAATAAAAAATTTATGAACCAGCTAAATGCTAAACAAATTAAATTTGGTATTGAATAAACATTAACTTTTAATTCTTAAATTAAAATTAACGATATTAGAAACTTTGTACCCTATCAATTAGAAATTTTAAAATCTTTTCATTTTTTCAGTTAGAAACTTGGTCTTTGGCAAAGCGCTATCGTCTGAAAATCCGACTGCTTTTCAGTTTTTTGATCTAAATGCCGGCGAGCAGATTGTCGACGCGACTCGAATACGACAAAAGTTCATGTTACTAATCCAGAAAATAACAGATTAGCCTCAAAATGCGAAGGAAAGTTTTTCATACACTTTAACATGGCTAAATGCTGCCTAAGCTGAAGGTATTGTAGTATATACTTTCTCAGTGGGAGTCGCTGTCATATAACTTTGGTCCTTAGTGCCGCTTTTTTTTTCTAAAATTAAGGTAACCAGGGAAGTTAGGGATATCATTCTGAACAGACTAATGTAGGTAACGCTTACGTCCAAAATATTACGTGATGCGGTTCATTCGGTAATTTTGTAGGCATGTTAAATACACATGTACCGGGTGATCCAAAGTCAGACTTAATAAAAACATATAATTTAACTATTTACAAAACTATGCGGTTTGCACAGAAATGCTCATAAACACAGGATTTGTTTAGTGAAATATATTTTAGATTATATTTTTGACCAAAAGGTGGCGCTGGAGTTTCATGTTGTATAATCTTATGCGTGAAATAGTTAATTGCGCATTCTTGGCTCTAAGGATGTTTTTTGATGTTGCTTTAAGAAGTTTCGACACGCAATTTTCGAAGATTCAAGAAACTGAAGTTAAGAACTTAAAACTCCAGTGCTATCTTCTGGTCAAAAATGTAACTAATATAAAAATATTTTTCATTGAAAACAAATCCCGTGTTTCTGAGCATTAAAGTGCAAACCTCAGTTTTATTATAAAGTTTAATAGTAACCCGGGGGAAGGTGGATAATGGTAAGCTGTTACCGCGAAAAATGCTTTTTAAATCTGTTTACACTCGTTTCCACTAGACTGTTTCGTTATTTCCGATTCCATCGATTTCGGTCGCGATCAACGGGAAGGAAAAATTTTCTGTAAGCAGTAGCATCCAGCTTGGTGAGTAAAATCCCAACCATCGTAGACGCGATAAGTCATTCTGATTGTAATTTGAAGAACGATTGTAAAAATGTAGATTTTGGTTGGTGTTAAGTAAAGGCTATTGAATGAAGGCATAGCCTTACTGACCCCCCCACGCTGTCCAAGGGTAAGGTGGATTGATGAAGGCATTGATAACTTAATGTTCTATCAAACTTAATATTGATCTTTCATTTTGAAAATTCTTAAAAATGTTGCTCTTGGTTAATCACATTTTTTAAAATAAAATTTAATTTTTTTCACTTAAAATTTTTTTTTAATTGTCAATTTGGCTTATCCACCTTCCCCTGGGTTACTCTAATTATAAGGTTTTAAAGTCTACTGACTTTTGGATCGCTCTGTATATAGGGTGTAAATGGACGACGTTTCACAAATTTAAGGATATGTAGAGGATGTGGTGAACATTTTTTATTAATAAACCCATAGTCCCAAACGAAAAGCGACGGAGTCACAGATTGTTTGATCTCCTGGTTTGTCAAGCATTGAACTAGGCACGTTTACTACGATGTCTCCTGTCATTGCATCTTGTAGGCCTTATGCAGACTGTCAGCTCGCAGGCTATTTTCAAATGGTACCGTCCAACACCTAAAGAGAAAGCCTCTGCACGGAAACAGTCATACATTGTTACATCATCAGAGTAGTGCAAATGCAGGGCTTATTATTGGTAGAAATACGAATAACAAAGCACTACTATGATGTAACCATGTATGACGTTTCCGTGCAGAGGCTTTCTCTTTAGGTGGTGTTGTACCGTCCGGATGCACAGCACATTCTCCAATCACATAATCTTGCATATCAGGTTGGTACGAAATTCCCGTTGTTAGTTTGTGCTGTATGAGTTCAGGAATGGACTTTACTGTGAGGCAGGAAACAGCGAGAACTTTCGTACCCAATTACGTACAGAACTGTTACTGGACTGTCCCATTTCAGATCGCCACAAATTATCTCGGTGTACACTGGTCTGCTTATTATTATTACTCCATCATACACGATTGCACAATCTTTAGCGTACCTGCAAAGAAGTAACTTCATGGAAGGTGATTACCAATGCAGTGACAACACAGTAATTCAGACAGCCATTCCACGGCTTGACGCAAAACAGCATCAAACATGCTGTGGCTCCGTCGCTTTTCGTTCACCACATCATCCTCTACATATCCTTAAATTTGTGAAACGTCGTCCATTTACACCCTGTATAGAGGCGCGAGATAGTCAACCATGAAATAAGATGGAAATCGATACATTTTACACTTTATTGATATGAGGGGAAGTCAGTAAGTCACAAATGGATGTAGAAATGAATCAAGTGTACTGATTTTAAAAGTACCTTTATTTTTTTCCACACAACCTTCCTGTACGTTGCGAGGCACTTGTGAAGATTTTGAGAGGCACTTGTTCCATCGTTTCACAAGCCTCTCAAAATGAACGACTATAAAATTCTTTGGGTTGCTGTCTGAACCAGGCAGTGGCTTCCCTTTGTACAGCTTTATCGTCGGGAAAATGTACACCCGAAAGATGCTGCGATGCTGCGAAAGTTCAACTGGGAAGTCCTCGCTCATCCTCCGTATAGCTCTGACCTTGCTGCAAGCAACTTTTATTTGTTCGTCCCTATTAAACATCCCTTTCAGGAAGTCATCACCTGGTTCAGACAGTAAGCCAAAGAATTTTATGCTACTGGTTTTCAGGGGCTTGTGAAATGATGGGATAAGTGCCTCAGCGTACAGGGATGTTATATAAAAAATAAAAGTAGCTTTCAAATCATTACTATTATTTGTTTCATTTCTACATCCATTTGTGACTTACTTACTGACTTATCCTCGTATTTCTATGCTAATGATTAAATTATCATTTTCATGCTTAAATGTTTAAAGTGTAAAATGTATCAATTTCCATTGGCTATTTGCAGATACAGAACGCAGAGGAAATTCCCAAAACAGTCGAATAATTTTAGAACCAATGGTGCTGAGTCATAAAAGTTCAGGTGTATCTATATACAGGGTGGTCCATAAGTCTGTCCCCCCCCCCTTTTATTTTTTGAACCGAAGCAGATATGTCAATTTTGATGAATCCAATGAATAGGAAGT
>JAHWFO010001075.1:779698-815900 GCA_023313115.1 Rhysida immarginata
GCATTTTGCTAAAAGTTCGTAAACCTACCCCAATCTGTCACCTTTTTAATTCCGTGGGCATAACTCCCATACAGCAACTTTACAATATTAACCTAGCAACTTTTATTTACAATGCCCTCAATAATTCCATAGTTACTATCCTCCCCAACAGTTATTTACCACTACTAGAACCCCTTATAACACCCGAAACTCTTATTCCCTGCCAATCCCTCACATAAGACGAAACTTCCAACTCAAAAGTGTTTCCATTGCCGGAATAGACTCTGGTCCACATTACCCCTAGCTCTCCGTTCATCACCAAACACTGCCACTTTCAAATACCGTCTAAAGAAATAAGGTGTGAGTCAAAATGATAGCACCACAGAGGAATACGCCAAGTACTCAAAACATAAAACATATATAATAATCTTTTATTTATTTTTTCTTTTGTATGACACTACTGGTAAACACAAGTTTTATAATATGGAAATTGCAAATCACATTATCAATTTAATCAACAAAAACATAAATTTGCCACTTGTAAACTGAGTCAAAATGATAGCACCACCAATCTCCCTCTACCTAATGAGACCAACCTGTGGCACCTATTTTGCATACAAGGTAAGAAATGATAATGAGAGACATGAAAACCAAATCATTTTTCATTTCCGTGTGAAACAATTCATTTCCTCTACATCTTACAATGGGTCGTGGTAAACAACTGACACAGTTTGAAAGAGGACAGATAACAGAATTATACAAAGCTGGACATTCTCTCAGAGAAATTGGCCGACGAATCAAGCGTTCCCATAAAGTTGTCAGCAATTTCATTCGCCAGAAAGATACTTATGGGACGAAAAAATCAACTGGGCGCCATCCTGCTCTTTCAACACGGCAAAAAAGATTTGTCATGAAAGAGCTAGCGCACTCTCAATCTAGCACACGATCTGTTACATCACATCCTGCAATTCAGGTATCACAGTCCACAATTGTACGAACTGCGAAATCATGTACATGGCTTGCATACAAAAAACTGAAAGTGATGCCTGCACTGAAACCACAACATAAGACCAAACGAGTCGCCTGGGCTCGTGAACACATGACCTGGAGAACACAGTGGGACACAGTCATCTGGAGTAATGAGAAGAAGTTCAACTTAGATGGTCCGGATGGCTGGTCCTACTACTGGCATGATGTCAGAAGAGAATAGTCGCTGTTTTCAAAGCGTCAATAAGGGGGTGGATCTTTGATGGTATGAGCAGGATTTAGCTCTTGTGGCAAAACAACCCTTGCTTTCCCCTCTGGTAGAATGAAGGCTGTGGACTATCAGAAGTTGCTAGGAGTTCATCTTCTGCCTGTTGCGGAAAACCTGGGTGGACCGTTCTTCATATATCAACAGGACAACGCACCTATTCATACAGCAAAAACAACCTGGGAATGGTTCCTGCAGAATGGAGTGTGTGTCATGGATTGGCCACCACTTTCCCCAGACATTAACCCGATGGAAAACCTGTGGGGAATCCTGGCAAGAGCGGTCTACAAGGATGGAAGGCAGTTTCACTCCATTGCAGAACTGAAGCAAACAATTTTGTTGTCTTGGGATCAAATTAACAGTCAACAGCTTCACAAACTTGTTGCAACAATGCCTACGAGAGTGTTTAAGCTGATCTCAAGACAGGGAAGTCACATCGGGTACTAGTAATATTTTGTTCCTTCAATTTCAATACTGGTGCTATCATTTTGACTCAGTTTGACAAGTGGCAAATTTATGTTTGTGTTGATTAAATTGATAATGTGATTTGCAATTTCCATATTATAAAACTTCTGTTTACCAGTAGTGTCATACAAAAGAAAAAATAAAAAAAAGATTATTATATATGTTTTATGTTTTGAGTATTTGGCGTATTCCTCTGTGGTGCTATCATTTTGACTCACACCTTATTTTTAACATTCCCACCAAACTAACTTTCCCCTCCTGTCCCTCCTTAAAATTTAACTTTTAATCATCAAATTGTAACAACTCTACCATTGAGCATAAGGATGACCATTTTCATAGTTGGGCGCCATTGTAACACACCCACCAAAATCTCCAATATAATCAATGGCCAGAGTGTTGGGTTCGTTAATTTAAAATTTTAAAGGTAAACTCGAGAGTGAATTACTTCAGTTGAAATAATAGGGCAAAGTGTTAAAATCAAATAAAATAATCTTTATTAATCTTTATTATTACAGGCTCTAACAAATATATTCACTTACAATTTGTGTCCACTAAGTAGAAGTTTCTGTATTATTACACTACATCACTTTAAACAATATACATATCCAGGGGCACACACACACACAATGTAGATCACAACACCAATATTTCACTTCTTGTGAAGCACACATTACTTTGCCCTGAAGAATATTCGCTTCGCGTTGGTACGGGAACCTGGATCTACTACCTTATGAGTCCGTTACTTCTCAAACAGTCTAAGGTGAGATCAACAGATACCTGCACAGTCTTCAAAACTTAATGCATGGCTTGTAGATTCTCAGCTACCTTCTCAATTGATGTGGATCCTTGAAGTAATCTCCTCCCTGGTTGCTTTATTTGTCTCACATAAAGTATCGTCATTAATTTCCAAGTCGTGGGATATCTACATTTTATCTCCATAGTTTAATCATCTTGCCATCTTATTCACAAAAACGGGGGATTTGCATATTCATCTTAATAATCGGAATTCAACTCACTTCATCAATATTCTCATATTAGGGAGTATCACATAATATCACTTCCCCTCTTGAATTCATCTCATTTCTTTGTCCAATTTAACTACTGGTGGGAAATCCCCTCTTGATTTGCTGAAAAATGCAAGGAGAAGGCTCGCTTGACGGTTTCTGACCTCCAACTAATTGAAGCTTACAATCATCGAAAGAATCAGATTCGAAGTTTTCCTCCCCAAAACAAACTTCAAACAAAATGCGAGCTCTCCCAGGCGTCGGCATGGGAGCCCGGGGATACTGGTCTCACCCCCCCTTCAAGACTTCGTCTCTTTTATCACCTTCGAGAATCCGGCCTCACTATCACACAAAAAAATGAAAACTGAAAGTAAAAACTCCCAAAATTGCATATTCGCCTAATAAAACTTATCTCCTCTTGAACACATGAGAGATAACATTCATTATTTAGTATGATGCTTCACATTATTATTCATGTCATAGACCAAAATGATTCTAAATCAACATCATTCGCAATAAACAGAAATTCTATTTCCACTGACATCCCCTCTGGATGAAAATGCATTGTAAACGTATTATTTATTCAATTCTTTAATCAATTAATAACTCAGTTATAAGCACATAAATTCCCTTACATAAATTCTTACAACATCATCATCACTATATTAAACACGTCATAATGAATTCCTCTTCAAAAGACAACAAATGAATGTATAATCACTATGAATCTATTAATATTCAAATTTCCTTCATTAAACACGTGAAACGTCACAAAATATTGTTTCTTTGCTCCCCACCAGGGACCTACCTCGTCGACCCCCGCCATACTGGCCCTGGGTGGACGACTTGTATCTTTCTTTAGATTAAATAAATAAATAAATAAAAGACATTGGGAAGGAGCCTATAACTCGCTGATGTCAGACTTACGTCTCCACAGTGGGTACGAGAATTTTATTAGAATGACAGCAAGTGATTTTCAATTTTTACTGAACCTTGTTGGGCCAGAGATTACAAAATACAGGAAATGTCGAGAAAACACTAGCTTTGCATGAACACTGAAGTATGACAACCACAAACAGGAGAGTACGTTTGAGGTTATGCTCTCAGGGTCTGGATAGAGAGTACAGACTGTACTGCGCGTGCGCGTGTCCCTGGGGCATGTTGCATTCTGTTTCCATTGTATGGCACAAGTTGCGGCACATGTTGTGTGCCACAGTCGCTTGGCACATTTCTGTCCCCAGAACTTGTGCCACAACATGATGTAACTATTTCCATTTCAACAAATTTCGGGCACATGTGCCAGCACATGACGCACAACATGTTGCGGGACAAATTTGTAGCAATGGAAACTAGGCTTCATGCGACCGGTATTTTCTATTCCATATCTAAAATAAACAAGTCTATAACGACACATATTTGACCAAGCCAAAATTTATTATATCTACAGGTGATATAAATTCAAATGCAGTATTTATTGTTAAAATAAACATACAGATGCACAGTAAAATGCAAAATATTTGTCATCTCATCAAGTTTCGAAATGGTGGTTTGCAGGTGTTCAATAACAATCGAGGTCGCAGAACATGCCAAACAGTCGACTGGGCCAGCCCCAGCCAACGCTACCTAAACTACGCTATCTACCAATAATTGTCCGGACACCCTTGTCATCAGTTGGAATTAGCGAGTTTGTGAATGCAAATCAGAGGACGATCCTAATTTGAATAAATAAAGCATAACGGATGATCGTAAACTCGAATAGAGGCAGAATGACAACATGACGGGAATGGAATGACTTTGAGAGAGGTGTCATTGTCGGCCGTCACACAGCCGGTATATTAATGCGTGCCACCGTTACTCAGCCGTAATTACCGAGAGAGAAGGCCTCCGCAATGAAACGTAATGCATTGTTATGTAATCATATATGTCTACCAATAATAAGCCCTAAATTTGTCCTATCTACGAAGATGTAACAATGTATTCCGTTTCATTGCGGGAGGCCATCTCTCTCTCGGTGGTTACGACTAGGCCTGTAAAAGATAACGCACCTGTAAAAGATAACGCGCCGACATTACCAGTGCAGGAAAACACCCAGACCGGCTCTGAAAATGACAGAGAGAAACAGAAGGGCGTTAAAGAAGGCTGTGCGCACAAACAGGCTAAAATCAGCACAAACTATTCGTGAAGAGTTCCAGAGCACTAGTCAAGGTACCGTGAGCATTACTACCATACGAAAGAGCTGGTTTCTATGGAAGAGCTGCAGCACACAAGCCAAGCATCACAAGAGCAAACAAGGCAGCTTGTCTGGTTTTGTACAAAGAACGATGAATCGAGGTTCACCTGCTTCCAATCCGATGTAAAATATGATGTAAAGGCAGCCTGAACAACGTCTATTGCCAGAGTACGTTGTTCCCACAGTGAAAGTTGGTGATGGCGGAGTGCTTGTGCCTGGTGCGTTTAGCTAGTTAGACCAGTAGTTGTTATTCGTGGAAACATGAAGGCCTATCTATACCTGAACATTTTGGATAATCAGATGCTTCCCACCCTCTGCCAATTCCATGGAATGGACGATTGTTGTTATCATGACGACAACGCCCCTTGCCACAAAATCGCAGATGTCATAGAGTGGTATGACGAGATGATGTTCAACAACTTCCCTGGCCTGCACAGAGCTCTGACCTCAACTCATAGAACACCTATGGGACGAACTGGAAAGACAGTTGAGGCCCAGACGGACTCGTCCGAAACCAGTTGCTGAACTCATTACTGCTTTGGTTGAAGAGTAGAGACAAATTCCAGTTAATGTCTACCAAAAATTAGCGGAGAGTCTTCACGAAGGGTGCAGATGGTTATCCAGGCACTTAGTAGTAGATACTTTAGTTTAGGTGTCTTTCCCCAGCTCTCGGCTGGCACGACGAGTAGAATGGCTGACTTGTGTATTTCCGCTTAAACAAACAACCCATTTCTTGGAACGTTTGACGTCATTTTCTAATGCTCTTAGCAGTGCGGCGCTATCGTTCCGAATCTTCTACCGGCAACCTCAACAAACTTGACGACCCCCTTATTCCAATAGTAGGCGGATCTTTCAGCTTCCGTCAACGGTTCCATAGTTTAGCATTTTGAAATCAGGTACGGACTTTTGAATCAGCCTCTATTATAAGAAAATGCAATAATTTATAGGTGTCCTAAAAAGGACTAGCGCACACTGGGACGAAACGCCAAAAACGTGCGATTAATTACACTCATAAACAAGCTGTAGATATCTGACATGGTGTTAACTTTTTCTATTGTAGTTTGTTATGCTGATTTCAAATCTGAAAACCGTTTGTCTCTATCACCTCAGGTTTTGAAGATATCGCCATTTTATTAACCAAATGTTCAGCACAAACGCAAGTCTTCAGTTAAGAAATTTAAACCAAATGTATCTTAAATTAAGCTATATTGTTCTAACACCATGTATGTCATATGTCAGATTCATTAGAACTCATTGTAACAATAAATTTTCCAGTTAAAATTCTGCCTTCATACAATGGTAGACTTATATAAACCATTCATATCAAATATCTAAAAACGAGGGATGATAGAGAGAAACGGGGTGGTGTTGGCTCCGAAAGCCTGCTGACTAACGTCATCAAATCTGGGCCGACAATCCAACTTTCATTGTTTATAACAAACGATAAAACTTTCAGGGTTTTTTTTTCTTTGCGTATTATTAATCAGCATGTTTTAATAATAATTATTAACTGGAGATACGTCTCCAAGCATAGGTAATGAGAGAGATCCGGGTCGCAGAATTTTTCCTTCCATTTTTCAATTGAAAAATCAGCATGTTTTAATTACCTAAGAACAACTGTTGAATACAAAAAGTTTTTTTTTGTTTATGTGTGTTATTTATCAACACATTTTACGGAATTTCTTGTTGTTTCTCTACTTGTAATGGCCTAAAAAGACAGAAAAATCAGATTTTAGAGGATATCATAAAAAATTAGCGGCAAAAACTTTAATACTGCATAAATTGCATTTTCAGAACTCCTCCATTTAGTTGATTTCAAAAGATTTGAACTATACTTTACCGTGCGAACCCAAGGATTGATATACTACATTAATTAACGTGTCCACCCCTAATTTTCCCCCATGAAATCCCCCTACCACCAAATAGTGTGCTTAAATGCTAGAGTAAAAATGATAATATTAATGAGATTAAAATTAAACATAAAATCAATATACGCATATTTAAGTAAGATAAGTTTATTAGTCTAAAACCGTAAAAGGTTAAAGATTCAGAGTGTTTAAATACTAGGTAACCACAAAAGTTCTTGCAGTTTTTATGTTGCCATAAAAGGAAGTGATAGAATATATGCAAATGAGTGTACAGTGTGGTCCAAAATCTGTCAAGGGGGAGAGCAGGAAGGTTAGCCTGTATAAATACAGGGCTGTTGGGCATTCACATCAATCACATCTCGTGCAGAAGTGAAGACAAATGGAGGTATCGAAGGAGATGGTTAGCTGTTGTTTGCTTTACGACTTCAAGGTGGGCTTGTTAGCAGCAGCATCAAGTCGCCGAATGTATCTTGCGTGTGGGGATGATGCTGTGAATTGGTTCCAGAAATTCAGGCCGGGAGAATTTGCCATTTCTGATGAACCCCATAGTCTAGCCAAACCATCACTGGGGTCCTGTATTCTCAACAGTTGGAACGTGTGCAACAGGCATTGCAGCAGAAGGAGCCAGCATTGGTGAATCGCAAAGGGGTACTCTTCCTTCATGACAATGCCTGGCCACATAAAGCGGCTTGGCTGGGAAACTTTGTGTCATCCGCCTTACTCACCAGATCTTGCTCCAACGGATTATCACCTTTTCCATTCTCTGGACAACCATCTTCGTGGAAAATCTACACCAATGATACAGACCTGCGAAAGGCACTCATGGACTTCTTTGAGTCCAAGTTTTACAGCCAGGGGATTGATCAACTGGAGACACGTTGGCAGAAGGTGCTAGATGCCAATGGGGATTACTTTGGGGACTAGCGATACGCTACTTTTTGTGTACATCACTTTGTTTTCCGGAATTAAAAACGACAAGAACTTTTGTGGTTACCTAGTAAAGAGAGAAAAAGAAATAAAAAACAATGTTATTATATATTTTATATATGACTCACGATTTATGGAAAGCGAGTCTGCAAATTTGTGGAGCTGTTTTAATTGAAGTCAACCGATGAGTCGCAGTCCGCATCACTCTACGAACCTTTTTGCTCTTTGACTGACATTGAGTCTTCTTGCACTATAATAAGCTCCTTCATGACTGGTGAAATTTGCCTCCTTTTAGCATTTCCGAGCTTCAGATCTACGAAACCTGCAATGATCTTCAGACAAACATTTTTTCTTTAGAATAAAGACTCAATCGGGCTTAGATTCATGCATGTTTCATCAGTTCGCATTGAACATGCAGATTCGCAAAAAAGTTATCGATAAAAGAAAAGAAAATTTTTATGCTTGAAGGAATTAGAATAAAGAAGATACTAGACTGTAAGAAAAGAGAGGAAGAAATAGAGAGGAAGAAATATAAAGGAAGAAGAATTTGTTAGCTTAGAGTATAGGCTTACGTAATGTGTAACCGAATTTATTTTATCTAATTAGTTACTGTCTCATTTTCAAAATAAAGCAGTAGTTCCACGAAAATGGGAAAATGTTCAACATGGCAACGCCGGATTTACGCATTCCTAAAACACCTTAAAATTGTTTTTAGCAAAAAAAAAAAATTTTTCTGAAAAAGTAACTGAATATAAGATAATGAAAACCCAAATGCCTATTTCCGTAGACCGCGATCAAAAATTTGATTAATCGCATGTTTTCGGCGTTTCGTCCCAGCGTGTGGCGTTTTTAATATGCAATAGCAGGAATACGGAGACGGTTATTAAAGTTATTCTTGCATGAGATTAATGTGTGAAGTCAGGAATTTGTTAGGGTACGTTTCCTTGTGTTTTGCGGACCGGTCTTTTCGGACTGCGCATAATGACATCCTTAAAGTTTGGTGCCAGTGGCGGCTCGTAACTAAAATTTCTGAGGGTGCTGCGTCAGAAAATTGTAATTTTTTCACGAACTAGGGAATAGCTACTAACATTAAAAGTAAGGATCATGTAATATACATGTATAAGAATATATTAAAGAAAAAAAAGACATACTATATTGAATTTTATCGATATCGAAAGTGAAACTGGGGGTGAAACTGCGGACGTCCAACAATGCCCGCCAACTCATCCGCAACACCACAAATTCATGTAAATTTCTCCAACAACTGTTCTACTATATTCGGATGCGGACCGTTCTTCGTCCACCTGTTTATAACGACCACTGTGAAGTCTGAAAGCAGCGGTGTCATTGCATGGGCTGATTTTCATGTTTGGGTTGGGCCAACTTGTTCCAGTAGCAGGAAGTATAATGTCTGCATCTCATGTTGACAGGTTGGACAATTCTGCATGGCCAACATTGTTGCAACAGTTTGGGTTTGGATCATTTCTATACAAGTGCGACCAATAAGTTCGGAGACTAGCCATCCTGACGGATATGAAGTATTGTTATAACGTGTTACACACAACCACCATCAGAGTACTCCCCTTCTGCAATATGCACTTCTGCCAACGTGACTACAATTGCTGAAAACATTCCTCGAAGCCTTTGGAGGAGATGGTCTTCCGGGCGGCCATTGCTGCTTCCTGAATATCAGATGCACTCTTGAAACGGCGAACTTTGAGCTCGCTTTTCAAACCGGAGAACAGGTAAAAGTTGCATAGGGCGAGATCGGATGAATAGGGAGAATATGGTAGGGTTGAGGTTCCAAATTTGGCCAGTGCAGCCTGGACCATGAAAGACCGATGTGCGGGGGCATTGTCACGTTACAGTACCGAATCCTTGCTTTTTCAGAGTTCTGGGCGTTTCCAGCATCACGGAGGCGAACCAGCATCTGTATGTACCTCTCCTTGTTCACTGTCGTTCCTTCCGGTACGATCTCGTAATGCACCATGCCCTTCCGACGAATGCGAACAACTATAGTTCACTGACACGCATTGTTTGGAAAAACCCTACACTGCGGCTGTTCTTTAACAGAAGCCATTTTGCCGAGTGAGATAAATTAAACCATCATCATCCATTTATATTACTTTTTCTGGCATCCGCATATATCTGATAACTTTTTTACTGATGAAAAAACTACCTGTCAACATAATTTTTTGCACGTGTTTTATATACCTAAGAGTACAACAATTTGTATCGTGTGCAATATTTGTCTACATTTTATTATTTGTATGAAAAAGCAGCTCTAACCCAGAGTATTTATGCACATTTTTTTCTAACTTCCACAGATATTATTTTATAATAAACTAGTGGTAAATAGGCCATCCCGTTTGGATATTTATATAAGCATCATGATCTATAAATTAAGGTGGTCGTTGAAGTAGGCAAAAAAACAGGATTAATGACTTTTTCTGCCACTGGTGGTATCCAGTCTGATAGGGCCCTAATTTTATTCGTATTTCTATAGTCAGGAAATAAGATTTATTTATATAATCTTATTTATTGACCATGGTTTAAATTAATTGCTAAAATATAATAAACGCTGGTTTTAAACATTGCGAATGGCTGCTATTCCGACCCGATGAGATGGTTCGCCCGCTATAGTGATCTTTTTCATTAATCTGATACAACAATGGTGGAATGGGATAGTTCAAGGAGTACCTTAATTTACAGATCATGATAAGCATAATCATTCGTTTTTTCGCCAATAATCAGCAAGTTATGAGCATTATTATGAGCAAAACCAACGGCTACAACAATGATATTCAAAATTTACCACGCGAAACCTATTTTCATGCAACAATTCATGCAACAATGCGTTTTTTTTGCGGACAAAAAAAAAATAAATTTTTTAGTAATACTGTAGTAATTCAGAAGAAAAGCTAACTTGAGCTTCGTGTCAACTTCATTTTTTTAGCCAGCGTATTTTAATTACATACATCATATGTAATGCAATAAGTAAATTACAAAAACCGTGTTGATGTATAAATGAGTTTTTTTTATCCCTAGAAAACACTGAGTCAAAATAATGGACAAAATGGGCTTATAAGGGGGTATTTTATGGATGGCACGGACTTTCTCTTGTACGGACAGTCAAGGTTCTACTGTACTTCTCTCACATGATTATCGCAGAAACCTCTTACAATGGGCTTTGGACAACACCTCCTATACTCTGTTCAACGAAAGAAAAACTGGGCGTGTCTAATTAAATTTCCTATTTCAATTGTTAGACATCGTTGCTAAGTAAAATTAACAATCGCTAACAATTGAAATTGGAAATTTAATTGGACACGCCCAGTTTCTCTTTCATTGGACAGAGTATAGAAAGAAAGCATGTGCACTGAAAATCCATAATTGTTACATGATCATAAGAAGTCATAATTTAGGGCTTATCATTGGTCGACATACGGTTAACAATGCCTTTTCATGATGATATAACAATGTATGAATTTTCAGTTCGCAGGCTTTCTTTCTAGGAGGTGTTGCTTTGAACCATTGGCAGCAAGGCATTTTCAGTGATGAGCGCAAAATTTATCTTGGGGCAGTTAACAGTACAGGTATCTTTGTCTGAAAAATAAGGACGAGAAATTACATCCAGATTGTGTAGCTTCAACGATGAAATTTCCACGTGGTATTAATGATATGGGCATATTTAACTGCTACTAAACTGGGCATTTCTATGTTGTAAAAGGGTGCTGTGACAGGAGGTGTTTATTTGTGGGTTTGTTTGTTATACAAATCTATAATTTTATTCCGATCGTGATGAAGTTTTGCATACTTCACCTTCAAAGCATGAGGAAGGTCACCGTCTACGTCAGATTTCAAAAAGTTAATAATTATTGATAAAAATTCGAAAAATTCTGTTGAGATTTTAAATACCTTTTTGATTTTTTGTTCGCATCTTTGGAACAATACTTTGGTGATTCTCCTGTTACACTCCAAGATTACAACGCGAAGTATCGTCATGCTAAAGACGGAAAAAATTATTGTCAAGATCATGGAATAAGGCCCCTGGAATAGCCAGCGCAGAGTCCAGACGTAATTCAGAATATCTGGTGGGATTGAAGAAAAAAAAATGTAGACGTGAAAAAAAAAACTGTGCCATCGTTAAAGGATGCAATTCGGAAACTGGACGGAAACTAGTGTGAATCGTTGTCAAGAACTTTACTCATCTATGCCTAAGAATCAAGGTGGTGCAACTAAATACTGACTCCATTATCGTACACTTTATTCCATCCAATGTTTTTCTCGCATATTTTTTCCAGAGAGAAACCATTGGTGTATTTATTGGTTTCGGGTAACTATTCCTTTCATGAAGTATATCATTTTCAGATATTGAACATTAAACGCTTGTGTTTACGACAAACCGATTCATTTGTAGTACAATCGGTAGTTAAGGTAATATTTTCATTTTTATCTCCAAGTTTTTGCTTTGGAAATATTTATATGGTATTTTTTTACCTGGGTCGTATATTGGATAAATCAATCGCAGTCTCAAATTTTTTGATTTAATACCTACCAATCAATTTGAAGCAAATGAAATCGAAATCTTTAACTTGTATCGCTGATAACATTAGTAAAAAGATATCTCTTTCATTTTTATAATTTACTAAATTGCCTTCTTTGAAGAAAAGTTGTGTTAACTATCTGTTTCAATGCGTGAAATTATTTAATTTCGTAATGTCTATAATTTTATGCCCCATCACCACATGCCCGTCTGGTCAGCAGGATATTAGACTGTGTAGAATGTGTTTTAGCAGGCGCCGTGGCTTAGTTGGTTAAAGCGCCTGTCTAGTAAACAGGAGATCCTGGGTTCGAATCCCAGCGGTGCCTATTTTTTCTAATATTTATTTTTTCATATTTTTTTATCTTCTTCTCTTTAGAATTCATTATTTCAAAGAATTTGTCATAGTTCATACAGCAGTGTTTATCAGCCTTTTTCTCTCTGCAGACCGGTAACATAATTAAAATAAATTATCTGCATAAGATCAGACACATTGAAAATTAGTTTTGAAATTTATTTTGTAAATATCAAATGATGGATATTTTTCATGGACCTATAAAATTTTTCCATGGAAAACACTGACATACAATTTTATTTAAAACGAACGATGATTTGCATATATAATATTTTTCAATTTCATTAATAATCATTTGCATATATAATATTTTTCAATTCCAACTCTCCCTTGCGAGGCAAAATTTGCGGCCCCTATAACGCCGTCCTGAAATGACCATGGCAGTTGAAAAGGACGTTAATACCAAACAAGACAAACCAAACCAATTCCAACTCAAAATTGTTAAATATACGAAAAACTTTCACACACAAAGCCCCCCCCCCCCCCCTTGCGATAGAGAGGGCAATGTGAATGTTTTCTATCAGTTTGAAGGCATTCTGCACAGAAATAGGTTAGCGAAATATTCCGATACTTGTGTTGAGCCCGTTTTAAAGATTTGTGCTTAATTTATCCCGCATTTGGTGAAAGTACGCAAGTTTTGAATACTGCTTCATTAACTGCCTTAAAAAAGTTGCATGCTGAAGAGCAAAAGCATCTTGTGAAGTCTGATTAAAATTTAACGTTGAAAGCATTTAACCCAAGTAACCTGGAGAAGCTTGCTCTTCAAATTTTTAATCCTCATGTAGTGCAAGGCTTATTAATGATTGATGAGAAGCTACGTTTGCCTTCCTATAAAGCAATTGCAAATTTTATTCAATTAATTCATAACTGGTGGAGATTGTTAATATACGTACATATACCCACTATTGGATTACTTAAAAGAGATTAATTTCAAAAACCACTAAAATTTGGTTGCAATGATGTCAAAATTGATTTTTATACGACTTTATGGATTGGCTAGATACATGGCCAAATGCAAATCTCAGTTCAGGTTCATTAAGCAAAGAAACTCATTATTATTATTATTATTATTATTATTATTATTATTATTATTAACATGCGCTCCAAGGGGGGCAAAGTCACGATAAAATTCGATAAAAGTTCATAACTTCCTCTGTGTGTCAAAAATCCACATCCATAAAATATTCTCTATGTGTCTATGATGATCTCGACAATCTGAAGTCCGACAATTGATAACATCTCGACGATGATCTTCTGGCAAATTATTCCAAAGTTGGATCGTATTATAAGGGAAATAACGTTCCTTCCAACCAGGAATGATTTTAGGAGGAATAAGAAGCAGTCGTGTAGATCTCCTCGCTAAATCGGTTTTGTTAAGCCAGGCATATATAAAGTGGGCTGGATGAGATTTATTAATAAAAGCCTTAACAAGTTTTTTAAGCTGTATGAAATTAAGTAACGAAGTAAAATTCAAAATTTTCCTTTCATTGCAAACAGCAGTGATAGATTGAGGTAAATTCAAAGCCACACGAATAATTTTATTAAAGGCTACTTCCAATTTCACCATAGTATATTTATTCAAAGGCTTCCATATTAATATGGCATAGGTAAGTCTTGGGATAACTTTAGTTTTTAAGATGATAAGCAGTTGTTCTGCGAAGTTTATAAACTGAGAAGGTGAGACGATTCGCAGTTCTGAGGATCTCCAGGAACTGTTGACTAAATATTAAATGGTTGTCGAAAATCACTCCTAATATTTTAAGAGTTGCGATGTTATTATTGTTAGCCTTTGCGATCTTAAGAATCGACATCTTATCCGGATTAATTTTCATGGCTCTTGCTTCAAACCACTGTTGTATCTTATTAACATCTAACTCAACATCTATGATGGAACATTCCTCTGGGGCATAGGCTCTAGTCAGACTAACGTCATCAACAAAAGCTCTCATTTTAAATTTTAACTGTAGTCCAAAGATAGGAGAAAGCAACGTAGCAAAGTGAGTATTGCTGATTGCTGATCCCTGTAGAATACCTCTTTTCGCTGTAGTGTAAGTAGTATGGTGTTCTCCGATAATAAAATTTTCCCTCTGGTGGAATAGATGTTTAAGAAGATCGAGTGTTTTTCCTGTAATCCCCATAGCTTGTAATTCCATAAACAGTTGCGGATGTAGAACAGTATTAAAGACCTTGGCAATATCGATGCAGACTATGACAAATGTCTGTCTGTCTTCCAAGGCCTCTATAGCCTCTAAATTGATCTCCAGAAGGAGTTCTTGGACTGAAGAATTAAACTTATAACACATGCAATCCAGAAGGATCTCATTTGGCCATTAAACTTATAACACATGCAATACTCGAAGTAGCCCGATATACTCATGAAAAATTTGAAATGGAATATATATTAACTGGAAAGCTGCAGATCGATCCATTAGAGAATCATTTTGGGAAGTATAGGCAAATAGCAGAAGCACAGTATAACATCTCCATCATACAATTATTCGAAACTGAGATGAAGTTGCGAGCAAGTCAGGAAACAAATTCTGAAGTTGAAATGATGCACTTTCCTAACTGGAATATCAGTATTGAAGAGAATGATTTTTTAATGTAAAACCTGTTGTACCTGCACTTGCTTACCTTGGTGGATACTGTGTTCATCAGATTTTAAAGAACCGTTCATGTGTTTCATGTAAAGCAATTTTAGTCACTGTTGATGTTTTTGATATTGATTCTTTTAGCGAATATGCCTTGATTCAAATTCTGTCTAGAGGTGGTTTATTATTCCCTTCAGTAGAAGCCATTGATATTATGGTTTTAGTGCATGTAATTATGAATAAGTTGGTAGCCCATCCTCATGCATTTTTAAAATTATCAAATCAACGAAAGTTTGCTTTCAAGAACATGAAATCCATTTAACTATTTGTGATCATGGGCACCATAAAAATATAAGTAAACTAGTCTGGATTGCTATCAATATTTTGTTAAAAAAATCACGTGTAAGTGCTAAAACGATTGTCCCAAATTTTCTGGGGTGGGGGAGAAAAAATGTATGCCTTTTCGAAGGAATAAAATTTTTATTAAAATTTTGAAGCAAAATCATGTCTGGTTGCCTCTTTTATTCATTCAGATTTGAATAAAATATTTAGACACTACTTTATTATTTATTGTTACAAACTAAAGATCCTGAATATTCCATGGAAATTTATTTTAAAAATTCAATTTTTAAGTTTAATTTTTTTAAAGCCTCCATCTTCACAACGTTTCATACACAACTGTAGACGAACTTTCCTGTTGTTTGTAGAAATCAGGGGTTCCCGTATGGGATGCAACTGCCGATTTGGATTCTTTCAATTCCCAGCATATGGTTCTGCCAATAGACAATGTGCCGCGAGTGGTTCATGTATTTATCCGCATGTTGGCGCTAGTAGTAAGACACCATTACAGTCATTATAAGCAGACGATTTTTGAAAGAAACACTGGACAGTAAACTTGCCTCTGGAGACAGGAACTGCTCCGTTCTGTGATTGGTCAAGTGACCACACGTTATTACGTCACTGAATGTAGAGAACTGAAAGTGCTCTAAATTGTCTGAGGAGTCCACGAGGAAGGAGAGATAGCCGTCCTGCTCAAATAGGCCATGTTCGTAAATTGAGCTCAGTGAGTGATCAGAGGACGCTCGCTCCAAATGCGTTCGTAAAATCTTGTTTTCGAGAGCGCTCCCCGAGCTTAGTGAGCGTAGTTTATTTTGGCTCAGTTTACAAACACGGCCATAGAGAGATTTGTGTGTATATTCTGTAACCGATTATTTAGTAAATTTTATAATTTACAAAGGCACACCAGTAACGTGCATAAACAAACACTAAAAATCATTTAAAAAATAAAAGTGTAAATCATTTTAAAAAAAAGAAAATTTATAGGATTTTTTTTTATTTTGTTTTAATTGAAATTCATTCAAAAATGTAATTAGTAATGAGAAATGATTATTTTAAAAAATTATTTTATCATCTTAACAATAGAATTTTATAATAAAATGAACCTCTCCTCCTTCCTCTCTGATTTCACTCAAGAGCGTTTATAGTAAATGTTTTTTTTTTTGTTGTTTTTTTTTCTGAAGGGTTGGCACCATGCAACTTCACGACAAAAAGAGGAATCGGATGTTTGAAAATTGCTAACGAATGATAATCTTCTTCAATTCTTCTTCTGCTCTTTTTCCCAACTATTAGAATATCGTTGCTTCATTTCTTCTCTTTCTCGTAGTATCATTTAAAAATTTTTTTTAAATAACCTAATTTAAAATTCACGTGCGGATTTTGAAACGATATTTTATATTTCAAAAGCAAAACTAAAATTTGGTTGTTACTGTAGATGACATAGAAATATATTACTGCATATAAAAGTAATGTGTGCGTAAGAAATATTTGGCTCAGACTATTGTGCCTTCACTTTATTCGTGAAATGTGATATTCCTTTAACTTCGTGAAATATGATATTCCTTTAAATATGATATTCGTGAAATATGATATTCCCAAAATTTTTTATTATGTTTAAGTGGTTTACACGTCTATTTATCACCTTTAATCAATAACGTTAATTTTTTTAATTAAAAAAAAACCCAGAAAAGTTCGCCAACGGGTAGCGTAGATTTCAGAGTTGTTTCATGTTTATCCTGAAAGATAAATTTCATTTTCCGTTTTCGCAATACTCAAATGTGTGCGCCAATCACAATTAGGTTGCCGGAATTGGCCTAGTAGTATGTGAGCTCGTCAGTTAACTCAAAAGGGGGAAAAACACATTTATCAAGGATTCTACCCATAACAACAACAAAAAAAAAAAATCAAACAACTAATTTAACGTTTTAAACGTTTTGTTCTCGATTTCATCGCGTTTAGTTCTTGACGAACCCCGTCTGCACTCTTGTAGTTCTTACACACTTTCGCACACCTCAAATTTCCCTTGAGGTGACGTAATATCGTGTGATCTATTGACCAATCACAGAGCGGAGGAGTTCCTGTCTCCAGAGGCAAGTGACAGATAAAGAATTGAGAGGGGGACAGAGTGAACATGGCGGAGGTGAGAGCGACCACGAATGAGTGTGAAGTTTCGGATCACTGTATTCGTTGACGTCTGCTCTTTTGCGGAAAATCTTTATCCTGTTTCAAAATAGAAGATAAGACTGTTTTGCTGGTTCAAAATAGAATCAAAAATAAAATTTCTTTTGTTTCTTTAATAAGTAAATCTTCAGTATTCAATCTGCCGGCGCTCAGTAACCCAACGCTGAAGTTTTAGGGTTATATTTTAATCAATATTCAGTGAATATTGAAACCGTATTGGACAGGCTTCCGCCCCGAGTGGGGCTGAATGCTATGGATATAGAAGTTCAGTCGATACACGATAGTGAATATGAAGATATTTCTGATCTCTCTTCATGTTCGGTTAATTACGAAACTCTAATCTCCAAAGAGAAAAATTCCAGAACAGCGACAAAATGATTTTTTAATAAACACTCTTATTGCACAAGACACAGACACAAACGTTACCAAAAATAGAAAAAGGAAAAGTAGTAAGAGGAAAAAGAAAAATAATAACGAAAGCTTTAACTCTCATAAAATTTCTAACAATCCGCTCAAATCTAAATCAAGCATTAAAAATTCGTCAGATAACTTGAAAGAGCCGGATAGACAACTTATAAACAAAGAAAATAAGGATATAGAAACCGACATAAACATAAATCGTCCGCCCCTAATTAAAGGAAAGAGCGATAGCGTATCTAAATTAATGGAAAAACCGTCAACCTCTTTTGCTGAACCCACATCTCAAAATATTAAAAAGATAACGGATACTGATTTAACAACTTTAACCAAACCATGGCTACTTGTATCTCCCCGAAAGTGAATCCGTTGAACACCAGAACAAAGACAAAGACACAGCGAACTCTCGGTGCCCCTCCAGGGAGATAAACCCACCTCAGCTAAAAAAGATTATGTCCTCATAAGTTGGCGATATAAACTATGTTACCTCTTTTTCATATGGAAAATTCCTAGTGAAATTCAAAGCCTCTACGCAGGTTCTAAGAGCCCTTAACTATGAAGATATTGGCCCCTTCAAGTTGACGTATGAGCTGCCTATATTTCTATGCTCCTCGACAGGAATTATAACTGGAGTTGACGCTTCCTTGACGGGGGATGAGATTATTGGCACTCCTCGAAATCACCCACATCTCACCAAAGTTAGGAAAATTCCTGTTCCTTATAAAGATGCCAGATTCTGTAAAGTTATTCTCTACTTTAAAACATATAAGCTACCTACTGAATTTAAACTAGGACATCAAATTTATCCGGTGGAATCATACATTCCACGACCCTTACAATGCGGGAATTGCCACTCTCTAAACCATCACAGTAGCAAATGCACACAGTCGATGACATACTCACGATGTCTGTCCTGCGATCATTTAAGAGAATCTTGCCAAGCGACCACTGCGAAGTGTGCAAATTGTGGGGCAGCTCATTCCTCCTATTATAGAGGATGTAATAAATACTTAGAAGAGCTTAAGATTAAGGAAAAGATGAGAACCATGTACATTTCTAGGACTGCGGCCAAAAACATGTTAGTAAATGAAGAAATCTCAAAACAAAGACAAAACACTTCTTATGCTCAAGTACTTTCTAATGTATCAACAAACAATAATACATTATCTACTAAGTCGGCTAATCCCACAGAGAATCAGAACAATATAGAGAGTTCTCACAATATATACCAAAGCGTACGTCCAAAATATAGTAGGAAAACTAATGAAAGCGAAGCCTCTAACATCAGCATCCTACAAAGAAGAGACTATATCCCTGTTTCTCAAAGAAAGGCTTCGCATGTACCAGATCACGAAACATCAGACACGTCTACCAACCTGATCCATATACTAAGGTTGTTTTGTCCACAATAAAGATTTTAATACATAATGGTAGTAATCAAAAACACAATATGGCAAAAAATGGTTACCGACACATTGTTAAACGATCTTCCCATAACCCTAGGCCAACTTAATATATTAAATGCTACTCAAATACAGGACTTATTAAGCTGGTGGGATAGCTCTCCCACTCCTTCATTTGTCCCGGATAATGTTCCTACAAAAGAGAACTCATTGGAATGTTAGGGGAGTAAGGAACATCCAATTTGGACTTCGATCAGATTATGCTCCCTTTAAATTCTTCTTATATAAAATTGGAGTGGAAAAAAGATTATAAATGCCTGTGCGGCGAAACTGAAACCTTAGATCTTTTTAGAGTTCCGCGGTGTAAATGATTAGGGTTATTTATACTATTGCACTGCTCTCTATTGTCAATTCATAGATATCCTCTTTTTACACTATAGTCTTTTTACTGAGCTACGCAAAATAGAAGCGTAGCTTTATCCATCATTTTCGTACTTTGTTAGCTCAGAATAACTTTAGCATTATAGTCCAAACATCGATAATAAATATTGTGAGTCATTTTCTGATTAATGGTGATTTTTTAAAAACTGTCCACTCTCCAATACTAAGGTGGAAAAATTAATAGACATTTAATGACTGAATCCGTAAAGGATCTGTGTAATACTCCATCATTGTGTACCGTTTATCTCAAGCTAAGAATCCTGGTGTCTAAGAAGGATTCAAAAGGCAAGGAGAAGAAGAAGAAAAAGAAAGAAATACTGATCTGCTTACTTCTATTCGCATGCTTACTGAAAAATCTTTTCCCGTGTTTTATTCCTCGTGGTCTTCGTGTTTAATTAAATATCGAAGGAATATACAGATGCGTACGATAGTGTGCAAATTAATGTGAATAAAAAGGAAATTTCCGTATTTTTATTGAAACATGGAGTAATTATATTAATAAGTATTTTAGTACAATACAGTAAACAGCTGAGAGTAGTCAGAGTTACATATAAGCTGTAAATCAGGCCTGCCAAACTCAGGAAATCAAATTATGTGGAAATTCCCTCTTGTTCACATTAATTTGCACACTGAGCCTGGCAATTAAATAATAAATTTAATTTATTTTACAATAATAAATATTACAATACGATTTCAGTTGTACCATCGGCGTCACTTAACGCATTGTCTCGTCAAGCATAGACTTGTGTTAAAATAGATTGGAAGTAAGATTATGTGTATGGCTGGTCTGGGAAGAAGATCTTGCAGCCATCCGAAGATCTTCCAATCTGTTTAAAGTTGAATATAATAAAAGAAAAGGGTTGTTTGGTGCCGCTTGTACAGATGTAGCAGAGAAATGGAATATGGGCACCAAACACCATGTTCTTCCAAATGAACTGAAAGACACATAAACAAATCCACAGATTCCAGATAACAGAAGGTCCCACAAAATTAAAAAATTCCTTACCTCTCAAATTTGAAGACCATAAACAAATGAAATCGCATTTACAATCAAGAATGGACCACGTGGTTACTACAGTACTTGCAATATCAATTATAAGTTTATTGCACGAAACGAGAACTTTTTTATTTTCTTGAATTCAGAAATGACAAAATGATAACTGTCTACATACGATATGATAATGAGTACATCAATAAACATGTTAGTCGTTTAAGGCAGTTTTATTTTAAATGTATGTTACCAAGTATTGTAGCAGATTTTCATCAAGGAATTTTAAATATGAATGGTGAATATCGTGAGTTTTGTAAAACCTAAATAAAATGTTTTTGCAAATTAATTTTTTTTATTCACATCGGAAATGTTTGAAGCATGAAGGAGGCCAAGTAAATCATTTACTGTTTTAACGCCACCCGGGATTCAGTGCATTCTTCAATTCTTCATACATAGAAAGTGCGATAGCTATTTTGACAATTTACTATCGCACATATATTACCTGTACTCTTTTGAAAAGGCATTTGAGCAGGAAACAAAACTTAAACAAGCTGTCAAAAATTTAAATCTTGCACTGACGTGAGTGCACAAAAGTCAAATGACTGCAATGGCGGACAGCGCAGCAGAGATAGCGCCGCTCGGTGGCAAAAGCGATCGGCGGCACATTGTCTATATGGGCAGGGAACAGTCTTGGTTAAAATTATATGTTAATTGTTCACAGTGAATGTCCTGTTTCTCCATACAAACTGTTTAAAATGATTGTGCTCTCGACCAATATATTTTTTTTCCTTTTTTAAAGATGTTTTGTTTCCGGGGAAATAAATACAGGGGATGTTAATTACAAGATTTATAATACAATACGTTAAAGACAATGAAACTGTGGCTGGATGTTGGACACTGGGGGTGCGGATTTAAGTAGATGCCCGCGTAAGTATTGTGTTCCCTTTTGCTTGGTGTCAGATCTTGCTCAAGGCTAAGCAGTTAACAAGTTTGGCCAAAGAACCAAAGAAGACATCTAGGATTTTGCCAAAGATGTTAGTGATGGGATGGTCAGAAGGTCGATTAAAAGTATAATGTTTTCTTTGATGAAGTAAGGTGGTTTTTGTTTTTTTTCCTGTTAATTTTTGCAGTCACTGGCAAGCTGGTGTTCATCAAATATGTAGAGATGGAGAATCTTGGACAACAAGAATGACTTTGATGTTCGTCTTATTTTCTGGGGAAGGGATGCCTCTAATCTGGGGGTCGCTTCTGAGAGTTGACAGGATTGGTTCAAGGTAAATGATAGAGTAACATCGCTAAGAGGCAGCCTTGACAAACCGAACATTCAACGTTGATGAGCCTGGATGAGTATCCATTGATGAGAATTTGGCAGGCAATATTTCTGTGACAGGGTTTGATCCAGGAGAGGAGGTTTTCTCCAAAACTTACGCTCTATAGCACGAACCATAGGCAATCATGGCATATCCTGTCGACAACTTTTTCCTGGTCGATAGAGAGCATGTAGGCCTCGATGTTGTTCTGTTTGCAGTACTTCCTGATGTTTCTAATTGTATGGATGTAGTCGTGTTTGGTCTTCTATTTTTCATCAATGACGGATGAAAGCCTGTTGTCAATGATTTTGGCCAGGATCTTATAATCGGTGGTCAAGAGTGAGATTGGTCTACACATATGACTTCTGTAGGTTCATCAGTGGCTTCTCCTTTCGGGAGTAAAATTATTATCCCAAGTCTTTGGGAAGGGGTGAGTTGCCCATTATGAGGCTGTCATTGAAGACGTCAATAAGAGGGTTTCTCAGGAGTTCGTTGAAGCGTTTACAAAATTCGAATGAGATGCCATCAACGCTCGGAGATTTATTATTGGCATTACTTTGACGATTTCGTGTGTCGTTATGGGCTTTTCCAACTTTCCCCTTTGCGGTTGGCTGATCTTCTTTGTGTTCTTTAGAAAGTAAGGCATATACTTGAGAGAAAAGGTATCGCTAGGTATACTCAAACTCTTTCATGATAACGACGCGTGACTAATCATTTCGAGTTTTTCAGAGCGCTGATGATTTTTTCCCTGAAATGGGTTACCTCCTGTTTAAAGAAGAATTTGGTTGTTTTTTTCATTGTTGTCAATGAATTGGGCTCTTCAGTGGATCATATCACCTCAGGCATTTTCCTCGAGCTTGGTCTAGAGCTCCCGCTTCAATTTGTTATAGTTGTGGAGATCAGTAGTGGGATTTGTACATGTATTTGATTGTAGAACATACTTAGCACACGCTGAACAGTTCTGGTTGAAACTTAAACAAGTGAAAGTCTTTCACGCTGTAATCTCTTTAGCTGTTGCTTTTGCTTTTGCAGATTTTATACGATTTTACACGATGTTTCTTCTGTCACGAACAGAAAGGTTTGATAGCCGCCCTAGTGGGTTCTTCTTTCCATATTCATCTCGTTTCTGAAGAAATGACAGTACCAGTCTTTGATCTGTACCATAGTCTTTGATCCGTTGAGTGTGTCCACTTTTGTAGTACGCAAGAATTTGTCCTGTTTCAAAATTCATTAAGTCCAGCACGTTTAGGCATCTTGGATAATGTAGTTTTTAATCTTATATGAACAAAAAAAGGGAAAAAACCTCTAATTTACAAAGAATAAAATTGAAATACCGGATACGTATTTCGGGTACCAGGTATCCATCTTTAGCAGTGAAAGACAAAAATAAAAAGACAAAAGAAAATAAAACCTTAAAGAATACTAGAGAATATATCCTAGGGGAGGGGGGGGCACAATATTCCTAAGTAGAAAATATCTCCCATTGGTTAAGTGAAAGAGATATTAACAGCTCATGGACAAAGATTAAAACAATGGGCCAATGAAATAAGAAGCCCAAGGAGAAACTAAGTTGAATGTGCCAATAAGGAGGGGTGGGGAGGAAACTAAAACATAAAGTTAGATAATAAAGATAATGAAATGAAATAACATTAAATTAAAAAACAAAAAGTTACAACAGGTTAAACAATTACTTTTTTATTATTTTTAAATAATTTATTTTTGTATATTATTGTTTAAGTAGATTTTTAACCTCTTTTTACTTTTTTGTTTTAATTTTATTTTAGGGATCGTCCATAAACCACGTGGTCAAGCAGAAGGTGAGGGAGGGTAAAGCACTGACCACTGTTGACCACTTGGGGAGAAGGGCGTTAAGAGTAATGGACACGTGTTTTTTTGGGAAGGGATCAAGGGACGTTAATAAGCAGGTCGTTTCGTCATACTTCACTTGGTCATAGTCACTTTTGATCACATTTATGTAGTGTCATTGAAACCGCCAGTTCACTTTGTCCCAGATCGTTTTGTCACTAGGGGAATTGGCACATTCAACTCGCCCCAGAATCATTTTGCCATTTACGATGCTGTGTTTCAGAGGATTTTTATATAGGATGTGATAGATCAAAGAAGCAAACTAAATAGTATATGTTCGTTGTAAATTGGAATGATTATAGAGATGTCAGCATTATTATACATCATTACTATATTTTAGATCGGGCATGTCAAACTGAGAAAAACTAAGTACAAACTCATTATTCCCATTGCTTTCCAGCTCTCTGCACTTAGGAAAATGGACAAAGTTTTCATTTGACAACTTTGATTGTGACTAAATTTTCATTAGGCCTCTGTATCCTTTGTGTGGGCCGCATGTATCCTTTGTGTGGGCCGCATGTTTGACATGCCTGGTTCAGATACTTTGTTATTAATGCTAGTTGTGCGCACTGCTATTCCACAGAAAGGCTCGTGCTCTTCGTCTTATTTCTGTGGTGGTGATCGTATTTTTCTAAAGCTCCTCATGATAACTTTGCTCTGGAGTTCCTGGAAAGAATGTCCATCGATGACAATTGGCCAGAACACATTTTATGGCCAGTCAACAAGCATAACACTAGAATACGGAGATCCGCATGCCTACCATGAAGTTCCTCTACACTCACCGAAGATAAGTGAGCGGTGTGGCTTTAGAGCAACTTTATCATTGGACCGTTTTTCTTCGAACTGAATGATGGTGTTTTGGTAACAATGACAATCACAGGTGCGTGGCACCTATGGATTTTACAGGATCATGTTATTCCTGACATTAGGTAACGAGGCATATTGGGAAACGTAACATTCCAACATAATGGCATACTTAACCATCCCCGCAAAATATTTCTTGCTTTCTGGGTTTTTTTTTTGGTTTTTTTACCTAAAAGACTACAGCAGAAGAGACAGCTCAAATCTCACAGCCAAAGTTGCAATCTGCCGTTTTCAATATCGGTAACCGCTTAAATTTGTTGATGAACGGGACAGGTAATCATATCCAGCAGGTTATCCAATGCAAAATGTAAATCCCTTATTTGCATTATTTATGATTGGAAACATTCCGCATTATGCCAATATGAACATGTTAAAATATCATTGTAATCAGTTCATTAATAAAACCATTATCAGCCCTCAAAGTGAATAAGTATTTTTGGACTATCTGTATATTGTTACATATTTTGCATTGCAATATGTGGAGTATGTGCTTCTTATGTAATTTGTGATTACTAGGGCGGACTGCGACTCGCGGATCGCTTTCTTGACCAATAATTTAGAGCGAACCGTTATTGATTGTTAAGAAAATGACTAACTAAATTCTTTAAATTGATATTAATTTTTATTGTTGAAACAATTTCATTTTAAACTGCGTAATTTGGCAAGTTCTTCAAGCCTAACCTTCCACGATGCATGGTTGTTGATATTAATCAACCGCGGCTTTGCAAATGCCGGTTCGATCAATAAACCGTTGATGGTCTTCACTCGTGAAAATGCCACGTACGATAAGCCAAGTCCAAATTCTGAATCACCAATGTCTATGACTGCTTTATCAACAGTGATTCCTTGCGGTGATTGCATAGGCTAACTTTGTGTACGGTGATTGCATAGGCTAACTTAAGCGGAAATTGCTTACGCGTACAAGATACTCCTCCTTTTTTGAAGCCAACGGCGATCGGTAAAATGGGAACTGCTTCATTGGTTAATGTTGGTCCAGTATAGGTTGCGAATTTGACGAGAATGCACATCGGCAGTTCATTCAAGTGGTTGCGAGTTTCAGTTGGCGAGTAGATAATGTCGACAACCACATCAAAAAGATATTGTGATTACGCTGTGATTACAGCACTTAGAATTACAATATATACCTCAAAATGTAGATTCAATAGGTTTACATGAAATTCTTACCCAAAATTATAGAAATCTAATCCTTGTTACACGAAAAAATGACATTCTCTTTCAAAAAATTTACTATGCAAGTCTACGTAAAAAAGAATCAAGGTTACTGAGTTATTCTTATGTATTTGTTAAGCAATTTATACCTTAAATCGAAGATTATGGGTTCAAGAAGCGATGAATTAAAAAAAACAGGTGATAAAAGTTCTAAGAACTCGATAAAATGGTCTCAAAAATCGATGGTGCAGAAAAAAATTTGCGAAGGGCTTCGCCATATTTTCTATGTTGAAAAATCTATTAGCGCGTGCAATTGTTTGTTTACAATTTTTTCAATGCATTTCAATGGGAACAGCTAAATGGTGATTATTCCTCGATGGCTGAACCGATTTTTAAAATTTTTATTTAGTGACCATCAGGATGGTCATGTCCAGCTGTGTGCAAAATTTCATTTGTCTATGTTCTCTGGTTCAAAAGTTTTATGCGCACAAAGAATTTTGATTTTCGCCTGATAACAGAGCTTCGCTAACGCTTCGCTCTAATTATATCCTCTTAAATAAAGGAATTTATTTTCTAACCTCTTTAATCGATTTCATATTTTGATTGTGAACACTTCTAGAAAAACTCCAATGGATAATATGTAGAGTTAGAATTAAGTACCTATCTGGTTTAATGGAATTATTATAAATAAGTATACGTGTTTTTCGGTCGCCCGTGTTCACTCTCTTAATTTTTTAATGAAGATAGAAAATGCTTTGATGGCACTTCATATACAAAACGAAATAATTTATTCCTTAATTAATTTGTCTTTTTTTATATTATATTTAAAAAAGAATTAACAAGTTTGCTTTTTAATCTATCGTTTCAACTGTTTCATTATAAAAAAAAATTAATTAAATACACCCATAGTTTCAAATTAAAGTATGAGAAAAGAAGAGTGTAAGGATTAAGGGAAAAGCGATGATCTGACGAGCCAGGGGCAGCCATTACCGAAATGAGTGTGTCGACCGAGTATCGAAATAAATGTGACGAGCAGAATGTGTCGAGTCAATTAAATGACAAGACGATCTTGGGACGAAGTGAATGTGACCAAAAGTGACTATAACGAAATAAAGTCTGACGACTAGGAACTAGAGCTCCCTATTTAATACGTCCGTGTATTGACCCGTGTATTTACAGCATCACGGTACCCGTGTATTTCAGTTCCACGGATACTCAAGCGTTTAAATTGTTGAATCAGATATCAGAAAGAAAAACACAATAAAAAATAATATTCAAGAAAAAAAAACAATACACTTATAGACTGATTGGAAGAAAGTAATTGGACACCCATCCACCCGGCAAAAAATGGACCTTTCCGCTACCACACGTGTCACTACTGTATGGAAATGCAAAGATAGTCATCAGACAACACCATTGACTCTAACTGAAGCATCATGCCGCGACAGGCGAAGCTGACGGAGTTCGGAAAAGGTGTCCTGGTTGGAATGTCGCTCCAAGGCGCATCCATACGAGAGATTGCCAGCAGCCGGAACCACCCGAAATCAACAGTGGCGTATGTGCTGAAGAAGTACAGGACCAATGGACATTGTACGAATGCACCAAGGCCTGGTCGTCCACCCGCATTGACCGACAGGGACCGTCGGGTGCTGCAGCGAGAGATACGGAAGAATCGACGTTCGACGATGACCACCATCGCCGGGGAATTCCAGCAGGCATCTGGATGTCACGTATCCACCAAGATCCTCCGAAAGGAGGCCCACATGCTGGGCTATCACGGCAGAGCAGCAGCCGACAAGCCGCTATACCTCGTCCAACAAGAGAAAAACAGGGCGTGTTTCCGGTCTGATATCGACTACTCACTCATCCGCAATGCTTTGTGGGATCTCTCCTTCAGCGGCTACACAAGTCAATTTGTAATGGCGTCGCCGTGCAACAGCTCTTCAGCCAAACAAGGAAAAACTATTCACAGCCAGGCTAGGGATATTGTGTGGAACGTATTTTGCTACTTAAAAGGAAAACAGTGTTTTAAAAGCTCATCTGCCTTGATAGAAGAAACTTCCAAGGCAACTCAAGCTTCTTTTTCTTGCGTTCGAACAATTGTTCAAGAAGGAAACGAAGCGTCTTCATGCGAAGCTACCACCCCCTCTCCTCACTTTTCGACTCCTGGAAAGAAAAGGCCCAGGGAATCTCGAACAACGAATCTGGATGACTTTGACCTCTCGATTGCACGAGCATGTGTATCCGAAATACACTCAGAAGGTAATTATCCTACTCTGAAAAATGTGTACCAGAAATTTAGAGAAAAAACTGACTACGTCGGATCGAGAACTTCCTTCGCCACCATTATGCATGATAAATTGCATATGAAGTATGGCAAAATCAACCACCGTCAATTTTACATCGAGCGGACAGATGTTATCGCACAACGACGTCGTTTTTTAAGGCAAGTACAAATGCTACGCAGGGACCCCACACGTACTTTCATATATCTGGATGAAACGTGGGCTAATGCACACCATGGCCGTGAAAGACAGTGGCATCACGACGGGAAAAGCTGTGTTCAACCAGGGAGCTCGGAACCCTGCCGCGGGCGTTTCATTCCTACGGGTAAAGGCTCCCGTCTCATTCTTTTGCATGCTGGAAGCGATAAAGGGTTTGTGAACGACTGCTGTTTATTATTTCGGTCAAAAAATAAATCCGCAGATTACCATGACGAAATGAATGGGGATTGTTTTCATGAATGGTTTAGAACAAAACTGCTGCCAAATATTCCGAAAAATTCAGTAATCGTCATGGATAATGCCCCATATCACTCGGTGGAGAAGGCCAAAGCGCCGTGCAGCAATACAAGGAAATCGGATATGATAGAGTGGTTGGCCCTACGAGGAATACCTACCGAAGCAAAAATGTCAAAAGGTGAGCTGTACGATGTTATCAAACAACACAAAACAGCAAAGCGCTATGTTATAGATGAACTGGCTAGCGATGCCGGCCATTTAGTGATAAGACTACCTCCTTATCACTGTGATCTCAATCCCATTGAACTTATTTGGGCACAGGTAAAAGAATATATACGGAAGAAGAATACAACTTTCAAGATTGCTGATGTTGAAAAACTAACGAGAACGGCAATTGATAATGTAACTCCTGAAAATTGGAGAAAAGCGATAGAACACGTTTTGCGTGTGGAAGAACGATATTGGGAAACGGACTGTTTGATTGAAGATCAAGTGGAGCCTTTAATAATTCATGTTAATGGAGAAGACAGCAACAGTGAAGAAGAAGAAGAGTGGAATGACATTAACGTTCTACCACAATCTCCTTAGCCTGAATTTAGATATAATTCAAAAAGTCTTTTTCAAGACTATACATTCAAAGGCCATTCTCATAGCCAGCAAATAAACGAAAGAGATATCGTTAACTGTAATGGAAAACGTATCATAAAACAATAAAAAATAAGATAGCATCTTTAATAAAACCTTAGAATTATTTAAAAAAAACAAAAAACATGTCATTAGAATGTATAAATATTTAAAAAAAAATGATGGTTAAACAGACTGCACGTTATTACCTTAAAATAAGTAAACGATATATAGAAAATTGAGTTAAAAGACAATTTTATGAAGTGTACAATTATTTTAATTATAATTAAAGCAAAGCAACTGAATAATATTAAAGCTTCTGCTGTAATATTATAAAGCGCTTCTTCAATGAGACATGAGACAGAAGTGAGTAAGCGCATGAGGCCCCCTTTCTCTGATTGGCTAATCTGAAACTTCCTGTGACACACCCTGTTTTTCTCTTGTTGGACGAGGTATAGTCACACCGGCGAACAAAACGAACAGACTGCAATGGGCCAGGGAACGCAAAGATTGGACCGTTGAGGACTGGAAACGTGTTCTCTGGAGCGATGAATCCCGCTTCACATTGTTTCAATCGGATGGCAGAGTTTGGGTGTGGCGTTTACCTGGAGAACGGCTCCTTCCTGAGTGTATCATCCTAACAGTGAAGTTCGGCGGAGGAGGAATTATGGTGTGGGGCTGTTTTTCGAGGTATGGCGTAGGCCCGGTAGTGAAGGTGGAAGGCACCATGAGGGCTACGGACTACTTTACCATCCTGGACAATTCCGTTCTCCCAACCCTTTGGCAAACCTACGGTCTAGAGCTATGCCTGTACCAAGACGACAATGCCAAGCCACATGTTGCAGCTCATACCCTGCAATGGTATGCCGATAATAATGTTGAACGCATGCAGTGGCCAGCCCAGAGCCCCGACCTGAATCCCATCGAACATCTGTGGGATGAAGTCGAGCGTCGGTTGAGGGGTAGTAGCCCACTTCCCAAAACACTACCTGAACTGTGGACGGCTGTACGGGACATTAGGAGGGATATTCCTGTGGGGGTCGTACGTACTCTTGTGGAAAGCATGCCCCGGAGAGTGGCCGCCGTGATTGCAGCCAGATTTTAACTCCGGAAAGTAGCGAGCCGAACGGCAAAAAGTCGCAAAATTTTCCTAAAAGTAGCCCAATTTTTATGCTCCACCATAGTTGGTCAAACGCGTAGTGCCTTATGGTCTTTTTATGTTTTTAAAGGCTTTTAATTGTATACATTTCCAAAAAATGAAGACAGGAGAAGTGTTTATAAAGTTGTCGTCATGATAATGGGAAAACCAACAGCTAAATCTAAGCTTGGTGGGTAAGCTTCGTTTATCTAACCAGAGCGGAAAGCGAATAAAAATTTATAAAAGAAAACAAATCCTGATATCAATCACTATTTGTGAATAAATTTAAAAAGTAATTGTACACGATTAATTCAATAATTGTATAGTCGATGGCTTTAATGCTGGCGGAAGCGTACACCTGCTATTTATTGCTCTACCGAGTTTCCTTATATTCGTCAGACTGAATACAGTATTTATGTTTGAAATTTCCAGTGAAGCCACGCTACGTTACCCGACAAAAAGGACAAACTAAAATCATCCTCCCGTTCTGCATGTTATTATAATCATCGAAAGCCAATCATGACTGATGATAAACTTACTTTTCAAACTCGCGTATCCGTTAGGGTCGCAGGGGCAGCAGCCCTATGGAGGATCTCCAGCGATCGCGATCTTCCGCCATCAGGCAGATGTCCTCTCTGATAATACCCAGGCGACTCGAACCCAGATTCTCCATGTAGTCTAGCCACCTGGTTCTAGGCCGACCCCTTGGTCTCTTACCCACCAGCTTGGAAAATAACAACTGCCTAGGAAGGCCAGTTTGCAGCATCCGTATCACGTGGCCAAACCAGCGCAAGTGAGATCTCTCAATGCGGAGAAGTAGAGGCTCAACACCGAAAGACTCCCTTATTGTGCTGCTGCGCACTCTATCTAGTAGGGTAACACCTGCCACACCTCTCAGAAATCTCATTTCGGCCGCTTGTACCCGCGATCGCACTCTTTCGGTCATTACCCAAGCTTCATGACCATAGGTGAGAATGGGAACAAAGATAGATTTGAAGACTGAGAGCTTGACTTTGTCACCCAGCTCGCGTTTCGTTACCATGGATCGCCACATTCACGTCTGACACAGTTTATTGCACCGATCCGAGCATCCAATTCTTTTTCCTATCGCCCATCACTCGTGAATGCAACCCGAGATACTTGAACTTCTCTACCTGTCTCAATGGGGCTCCCCTAACATGGAGAGCGCACTGAGCAGGCTGTCTTGAAAGGACCAGAACCTCAGTCTTAGCCACACTGATCTTCATCCCAGCTTCTTCTACATTTGGCTGCAAACCGGTCTAGTGCATGCTGAAGGTTAGTGCGAGAAGACCCAAGGAGGACAAGGTCGTCAGCAAAGAGCAACCTCTCCAGCAAGCAGTCGCCCACACAAACACGCTCATCGCCTTGGCTGCCATTGTCTATCCAGTCCATAAAGATAACGAATGAACAGAGGGGCGACAGTAAGCACCCTTGGCGGAGTCCAATACCAATGTTGAACGGTCTTGACTTAATGTCATTCATCCGGACACACTTCTCAGAGCTTTTGTACAGAGACATGATAGCAACCAGTAATTACTCATCCAGTCCATACTCTTGCAACACTTGCCAGAGCTTCTCCCGAGGAACTCAATATGCTTTTTCGAAGTCCACAAAGCAAGCGTAGACATGTTTTGCATACTCCCAGGATTTCTCGAAGATTTGCCTTAGAGCAAAGATGTGATCCATCGTGCTGCAGCCAGGTCGGAAATCCCACTGTTCCCACGACAGTTTGGAGTCGACTATTTCAAATGCATTAAATGGCACAGAAGATGGATGATAGGATATGTGGGAAGAAAATCTTAATGAAGATGAAATCTAAAATAGTAAATTTGCTAATAAGTATACGTTTATTATCATACTTGTTAATATAATTTCAATACTACTGAAATGCATATACAGTAGTTCATTTTTTTCTTTAAATACCTGCAAACTTTGGAGGTCATCTTATATTTGCAGTCGTCTTATAATCGAGTAAATACGCTATATTTACAATCCTACCAGCATAGACAAATGTTAAAATGCTTTAGTAGTACTTAATGATCCATCATAGTAAATGACTGAATTTTGTAATAGGTTTTGAAAAAAACAGCTGTTCCAAGAGAAGAAAACCTGATATTGCACACGGAAGCATCATTGGCTAGAACTGCGCGAGCTATCAAAAGAGACCAACGAAGGTTAGTGGCCACCTTATTAAACGACAGCAACAGGATGGACGCTAAAAATCCTAATGACAACCAAGAAACGACTTCTTTAAACAAATCAGTGAGTGTTGGAATTATTGATGATGAATTGGAAAACAGAAAATTCTTGGAGAAAACTTGTGACCAATTACGATTATCTATAAAAATGCTAAACAAAAAAGTGAGTAGTGGCCATCATCATCATCTTTTATACTGTAAGGCCACTACTCACTTTGTTGATAAGAACAGTATTATGAACCCTCCTCTTTCTGATGCAAACAAAAAAGTGAAATACTTAGAAAGATGCTTAAAAGCAAAAAAATCAGAATGCAATAAAACCAAAAAACATTTATTTCAAGATAAAATGGTTCACAAAAAAACCAAGGCCAAATTGGATAAATATCAAAAAGCATTTGGGCGTTGTTTTACTTCATGTCAAGAGCAAGTTTTATTGAAAGGGGGGGGGGGGGACACAAAAAACACAATGGGACGATGAAACTATATCAACGGCATTCACTTTAAGATACCTAAGCAAGAAAAGTTATCTGTATCTTAGAAATAAACTAAATTTCCCCTTGCCTGGATTATCAACACTTCAAAAATGGGCATCGTCTTTTTCCTTAGATAGAGGCATTCTTAAACCAGTTTTGACAGTTATGGAAACTGCGGGTGTTTCCATGAATATAGTGGAAAAAATAACAGTTATCTTAATTGATGAAATGAAAGTTAAAGAAACGTTTGAGTATTGTACCAAAGATGATTCAGTCGTTGGACCACATTCTGAAATGCAGGGAGGATTGGCGCGAGGATTATTTAGTTAATGGAAACAGCCTGTTTTCGTCGAGTTTGATCAACAAATGAAAAAGAAAATCCTGACTGAACTAATAATATCTTTGCTACAGTATTGGTTACATAGTGGTTGCTCTAGTCTGTGATCTTGGTGCTGGAAACAGAGGACTTTTTCGTGAACTAGAAGTCAATTCAACTAAATCATGGTTTTTACATCCCTGCAATGCTGGTAAGATTTTCGTTTTTCCAGATGCACCGCAGTTATTGAAACTTTAAAGACTTTGGACTTTTGACCATGGTTTGAAACTGAGCTCTGGTGTGATAGTGAACAAACAACCTTTTGAACAGTTGTTAAACAATATCAAACAACTAGAGTGCAAACCATGCCATAAAATAACTGATGCGCATGTTGATTGCACTGGAACCCAAAGGCAAAATGTATTACGTGCAGCACAAATATTTTCGCATAGTGTGGCTACTGCATTCCAGAAGTACAAACTTTCTTTTCCAGATGACGTATGTGAAATTGCTGATTTTGTTGAATTAGCAAATAATTGGTTTGACGTAATGAACAGTTATGTTTCATTTCACTCAAATCCAATGAAATCTGCCTATGGAATACATAAACAAGAACAAACCGCAGTATTAGACAAAGTGTATGATACTGTATTGAACATGCGTTGTATAGGTAAATCCAGTTTACAAGAATTTCAAAAGGGTCTTTTAATATCCATTCAATCAGTCAAGGAATTGCATACATATTTAGAAAATGAATTCCAAAAGAAATTCATACTAACTCATCAGCTAAACCAGGACTCTCTAGAAAACCTGTTTTCCCAGCTGAGGTCACGAGGAAGTTTAGATGATTATCCGACACCTCTCAATGTTCTGTACAGGTTACGGTTAATCTTTTTAGGAAAAGGTTCTGGGGGGATACAAAAAAATTCGAATTCTTGTCCCGTTTTGAATGAAGAATTTTTGTTGATTCCTAGCATATTAAGAAAAGCAAAGGTGGACATTCCAGAAGAACTAATTCCTGAAGAAAATCAATTACCGCCCCAGATATCCGGTGATTTTAAGTCATCCAACGAATTAGAAGAAGATCGTTTAGTATACATTGCTGGCTGGGTTGCCAATAAACTGAAAACAGAATTTCCAAACTTAGGCGATCGCACAAGTGTGAAATTGTTTAGCAACCACAACTATGCAACGGTATCATGGAGTGAACAATTATCGTATGGACAGTTGACTCAACCATCCCATGAATGGCTTGAGAATACCAGAAAATTAAATAATCATTTCTTGGCTCATCACGGGTCATCCGCATTAAGAAAAGGTACTCGCGTAACTAAAAATTTAATCGCGAAACTGATTGAATTGTATCCACAAATTCCTGAAAAAGTCATACAAAAATTTGTGTTTATTCGAACAATAATTAGAATGCGATACATAGAAGCAAACAGAAGATCTAACAAACGGAAACAAGTCTTAGATAAACGTGCCAGATATAAAAAGATGAAAAAAATTTTCATATTTACACAAATTTGAGGCATCCACCCAGAAGATTATCATTGAATATTACTGTAATTGTTCAGTTTGTTTTTTAAATCTTAAGCTGCCTTGAAATTGCGTCATATGCTATTATTTGTTATTGTAGCTCAATGAAAATAAAATACAAATAGACATTTTATTTGCAGTCTCTGAATTTTAATTCCTTTAATTAAAGTATAGTATGAAAATAAAATCTTTATGTACATAAAACGCTGCAATTATAAAAAGCAGTCAAAACACTATTATTTTAAATCACAAGAAAATTTAACATTTAAAAAAATAGTATTTTGATTGCTTTTTGTAATCGCTATGTTTCATGTACATAAAGTTTTTATTTTCATACCATACTTTAATTAATTTTATCCACATGCTGTTTTACTATGTTCTAATTATTAACATGTTATTTTGGTTAAAGGTTTGACACGTTTTTCTTCATTTATATTGGCGATAAATAGTAGAAATAGGCTGGAAAATAGACCCCTCCCCCGCTACTCCCTATAGTTTCTATGGCGTTAGTCTGCTCCAAACCTTCCGGCTGACGTCACACGTCAGCAGCCAATGACCATCGATCACCCCGATAGAGGCCACCTTCTCTTTATCAACCTTGCTCTCTGGCGGCTGCCTCCGTAAACTCAACTAAAGTTCGACCCCAAGACTTAAATAGGTCTTTTGGCGTTAAAATAAAAGTATTTTTTAAGAAGCCCAAACTTCCATTTAGTAGCCCAAGTCTTCTATAAAAGTAGCCCAAAAAGTCGCAAATCACTTCAAAATTTAGTAGCGCCGGGCTTTCAAAAATAGCCCAATTCGCTACTTGTAGCCCAATCTGGCAACACTGTGCCGGATATGAGCCAATTGGGATGATTGGACATAATCGGGCCCCACCGTGACCAAAGACGATAAGAAAGGCCCCACCTTTCTTAGGGGTGGTCCACAAATTACGTCATCTTTTTTTCAAATAATTTTAT
>JAHWFO010001075.1:816000-848607 GCA_023313115.1 Rhysida immarginata
TCCACTTATTGAAATATTTACATATCTTTAATCCATGGTGAGGTAGCCCACATATCCAAATCTTTCATTATTATGTATTTTTTGAGGTTGCTTCAGGAAAGAACACGTCAGAAATATCATATTCGTTAAGTCACATAAAAATCATCATCATATTCAATAGATGAGTGCAAGTCTATCTCTCCTTGTTTGCAGGTAATATTATCTACGACCGCAAAATGTTTTAGATAATTAGAGGTCTTGCCATGAACTGCTTTGTGCAGTTTCAAGCGCTTGACAGAAAAGAAATAAAAGACCACAGATTTGGCAAACACGTTTGTGCAAATTTTTCTGCACATTTGGACAATATGTATCATATGGGAGTATTCTATACTTTTTACATGCAGTTAGGATAACTTTATGAGACAATTCAAGTTACAAACAAATTTGGAAACTGGTCACTGCGGTGAATGGGATTTGCCTGTGGAAGTGCTGTAATCAAACTGGTTTGTTTTTTATTCCAAATAATTGTTAGGTTGTTTGCTTTTCTCTCTGGTTTGTGAGTTAATACTTCTTAAGAACATTGTTTAGCTTTGGATTAAGAGTTAAGAGTTTTGTTTCTCATCTTATGCTTTTATTCGTATACGTTTATATTTATCCCAAAGTGGGTACAGTTAGACAAGAATAGCAAGAAACCACTAATCCACATCAAAATTTTATTCAAACGAATGCGCATTTTCTGTACAGATCAATTCCTTGTATACGCTGACGAAGGCAGCTTGGCTACCGAAATGCGCATTCGTTTGAATAAAATTTTGATGTGGATTAGTGGTTTCTTGCTATTCTTATCGTTCCGTGACCACAGTGTCTGGCTCCGTTTCTTCTTGGGTACAGTTATATAAATATAAGGGGTACATACACTGCACTGCCAAAAGTATCCGGACCCCCGCTCTACGTGCCCTCTATGGAAATGCTGTGCCATTTGGTCGTCAAACGGTCCAGCAACTGATGACGATTCGTGACCGGGACATGTGCATCCGTACACGGTGCTCCAGCACATCCCACAATGCTTGATTAGGTTCAAGTCTGGACTCTGTGCAGGCCAGGGCAATAACCGGATGTTCGCATGGGCGAACCATGACTGTGTTGAACTAGTGGCATGACATGAAGCATTGTTCTGCTGGAAGAAGCAGTCCGAAGAGGTAACATAGAACTCCGCCATCGTTCCAGGAAGGTGCGTTTCCAACATCTCTTGGTACCGTGGGGCATTCAGTCGCATGTCGACACCGGTTATAGGTCCTTCGCCTGCTCTACAGAACGTGGTCCATACGATGACTGTGGGTACGAGGCACTCTGGATCGTATTTTTCGTTTGGCTGTCTCCAGACTCACACACGATCGTCAGATTGCTGGAGGGTGAAGCGGCTTTCATCACTCCACATGACTTTAGTAGTCCAATCATCAGTAGTCCACTGACGACGATCCGTACACCATCATAGACGACGAACAGCATTCACCCTTGAGACGAATGGCTTCCTTTTTCCGACTCTTCCACAGAAGCAAATCTCATGGAGTGTACGTTGCACTGTGCGCACTGATGGGTCACGGGCTGTGGCTGGTGAGTAGGCGTCTGGGTCCCCTACAAAGACAGCAGTGATCTCCCGCAGGGTGTCTCTGTGATGCCTCACAACCACCCGAGACAGAGCACGTTTGTCTCTCGGCGACAGGAGTGGAGGTCGCCCGGAACGTTTTTCTGTTGATGTTGCACTTGCCTGTTCGAATTTGTGCACAAGATCGTGCACAGTGGAGCGAGGAAGCCCAATCAAAGCGCTGATTTCGCGAAGTGACTTCCCGCTAATGCGGCACCAACAATTATTCCTCTCTCAAAGTCGGATAATTCTCGGACCTTTGGCATGTTGACTAGTGTTGTCATTGCTGTACCACCTGATGAGTCGTTTTTAATATGCATACTGTCACTTGCATCCTACAGAGTGAAACCAACGAACATAGGGGTGTCCAGGGGATACATAGGAGATACTTTTGGCAGGGCTGTGTATATGTTATGAAATCCATGCATATTTACATATGTAATCACTTGCCTAATTGTTTGTTAACATGGCTTATTATTGATTGATTAGCAATTTGTTATTTAAGGCATTAATCAGTTTGTTTAATAATTATGTGTTTATAACATTCTCTTATATATTTGTTCAAAAATTTCTCAATTTACTTAGTTGTTAGAAATTCACTCTCCATCCATGTCAATTTCTCCCACGATTGACAGGGGATGAAAGAGTGCCCATATGGGCGCAATTAGCATCATATGTTAAGTAGCATGGGATTATAACATGCTGATATTTTAAATCTTGTAACTTTCAACTGAAAAAGGTTTAAAACGGAAACACGTATTAAAAATAAAAATCAAGTTTGTCCAACATGGAACAAATCTAAGTAAAATCACAGATGAGAGATATCTCTTTCGTCTGTGGTAAAACCGTCTCTTCTACTCAGGTCATTCATTCCGTGTGAAATTGGAATGGCTGCATCTCAAAATTTTCCTCAAGTCAATTATTAATTTACATTTATTTAAATTGATTAGTGATTACTGTCATTTTGGGCTAAACCCCCCAACCCCCGCTCGTCATTCTCCGTCAGCATTCCGCTATACACCCCCTCCCCCTTGGACGGATGACGTAATTTGTGGACGACCCCTTGCCCTGACCATCAAGAAAATAAATTGTGGGGCTCGCGCTTTCAGACGTAATCGTCAACTTCAAGTTCTCAATTCTTGGATAAAATATTCTAATTAAAAAAATATATAATGTAATCAGATTGTATATAATGTAAACAAAATGCGCGCCACTGAAAATAAAACACTGGAGTACTAGAGCTCTAATTGAGGCACAATCATTAAACTCTAAACTTGTCTTACAATGGGCTCAAAAAAATATAAACAGAAGCGGTCCCGCACTGATTGGATCCGGCTGCATCATCCAATATACAAGAACAAATTAAATTAAAACCATACCAATTGGGTTTTTCCCCTCTCCTGCTGCGTAATTCTTTAGGGGAATATGAAGAACCATTCATAAATTCATAATTCATGAATATCGTTTACAAATCTCCAGGAAACTCTTCTCCCACTCCTAAATCCATTCTACTTCTTCCATGCCACGGCCAAAGCCTTCTCTTAATCCTTGTAGCAGTGTTGTTCCACCGCACTTGAAAATGGTAATAGATAGTCCTGCCAAAACGTAATAGATTTCGCAAAAAAAGTAATAGATTTCACAAAAACGTAACAGATTTCGCAAAAATGTAATAGATTTTGAGAGAGAGTTTTATTTTTATTGGAAACTATGAAGGAATTATCAGATTCTGAAGAAAACTTTGAACATGAATTTATTTATTATTAATCTAAGGAGTTTAAATGATTAATTTTAAATTTAAATGTGGGTAGTCTCCTTTTAATGGGGAAAATCGTAAAATTAAAATTTAATAAAAACAAAAAGATAAAGTCACCAATCTTGAAAAACGATGAAGAAACTTGTGAGAAGGAAGAAAACTTAAACGATGTAGTCTATTGAAGATTTTGTTGATAGTAGAAATAAATTTAGTCTATTGAGGATGTAGATGAAGTCTTGTGAAGATAATGTTGATAGTAGAAAATTTCATCTGTATTTCAAAACCAACACTTCCTTCAAGATTATCGTTTTCTACTATCAACATTATCTTCACAAGACTTCATCTACATCCTCAATAGACTAAATTTATTTCTACTATCAACAACATCTTCAATAGACTACATCGTTTAAGTTTTCTTCCTTCTCACAAGTTTCTTCATCGTTTTTCAAGATTGGTGACTTTATCTTTTTGTTTTTATTAAATTTTAATTTTACGATTTTCCCCATTAAAAGGAGACTACCCACATTTAAATTTAAAAATGAATTTATTTAAAAAATATAAATGCAGAATAATGCAATAATTTCTAAAATTGACGTTTTTAAGAGCTGAAGACTATTTAGAATTGTTTCCATGGCCTGGATTCTTCCTCTGTATCTGTTTCTGTACAGAGACGCAAAGCTTTTAGTGTCATTGTTTTTGGAACTTTGTAATTAAAACATGTGCTTGATGCAAGTAATAATTCTTTGGTTAATAGCACAGCATTTCATGTGGAAACAATAGGCTTATTTCTAAAGTCTGTTTTTATAAGATGTAGCTGAAAAAACACTCTCTCAACAGCAATGGTAGAGTGAAGCAAAGATAATAAAGCCTTTATTGCAAGTGTCTCAATCAAAAACCTTCATTTTCAAAACTTTGCGCCACTCTACCGAATTCTTATATATCTTGAAGCAACTTATACTCATCATTCAATTCTTCAAGCTCATTATCTGTTATAATTGTAGGAAAAAAAAAACAAACTGCTATTGGAACTAAACTGTTTATATTTTTGGACACAGCTATTTTTGGTTCTAATCTAGATAGTGAGCTCATTCAGAATTTTGCTGATAAAAGGGAACTTTATTTGAATTTGCTTGGACAATTCAATGTAGAAATTCTGTTGTTACACGACTAAAAGAAGCACGATCATTAACAGGATAGTGCGCCATCTGACGAATGTGATGCGTCACTTGATTTGAAAGTTTGACTTCCCGCCTATTTTTTTAACAGCACTAACAATGACGTCAACTGGATGTAGTCGTCTAGGTCTGCAGTGTTCATTTAAAACTGTGTTAATCATTTAGAACGGGTTTGAATTTGAGGGAACATGGGAAAGAAGGAGAGTGTTTGAAAGGAACTACAAAGAAGAGAAAGAAAGCCGAAAGAAACGAAAAGTGTAATAGATTAGGAAGAAATCGTAATGACGTAACAAAAATAATTGAAATGTAATAGCTCTATTACAATTGTAATGAGTGGAACAACAATGCCTTGTAGGCTATGCCACGGCCTACGAGATAGCAAATAGCGCTGGATTCAGCAATAGGTGGCGCTCAAGGTTGTTAAAAAGAAGGTGGCCTTATCGGCCTATTTCTCTCAAAAGCACTCGCATTGCCTTCTGGGATTGTGACGTCACCTGGAAGGTTGGCAGCAGGCGATCCGCCCCTTTTAACATAACAAAGCTGAGATTGCTGGAGTTCCATGTGCTTTTGCTAATAATAAATGCAATTATTTATTATTTTTAGTCCAATATTATAATCTAGAGTGGATTTATTAGATTTCCATGCATTTATTCTTCCCATGGCAATAGATACGAGCAAAATTTCATTAAATGAGCAAACCCCCCACCCTTTCTTATAATGAAAAAGAGCACACTCGTAACAAGCAGGAGATCTGCTCTTGATACGAGCGTTAAAACGCAAAAATCCAACAGATTGCACTAGGAGAAAATCGAAAGTTAAGAAAAAATTTGAAACCTGAGAGAGAAGTTTAGAAAATAAAATACACACAAGACTCTTCGCTTTCATCCTCACCTCCTTCACTCGTACCAAGTAATTAAAACTGTTCAGTGGCTTCAGATACATTTGAGGACTCTATAAACCACGTTGGGAAAAACGACGAGGTGGGATACGCTTCCCCTCTCAAATTGTAATTTGAGCAAAACGAAAATGTTCGGTCAGACTCAAACAGAAAGTGATTGGGTATGTAGGCATTACTTTTGTTTTCTTCCTATCATATTTTTACAACCATACAAGCAGTGGCAGATGTTTTAATGCTGTACTAGCACTTAATGCTAAATGATTGAATACTGTAACAGGTTAATCGTTAAAGAATTGCTTTGAAGAGGTGGCCTTGCTGTTGCAGTATTTGCTTTTGTATTTCAGTGCTAAATGTATATAAATAGATATTTTATTTGCAATCTCTGAATTTTAAACACACATTATTCCAATAAAATATTTATATAAAACCTTGGCACGTTTTCTTCATTTATACTGGTGATAAATAGTAGAAATAGGCTGGAAGCTAAAAGTCACCGCGCTATTCCCTGTAGTTTTCTATGCGTTCGTCTGCTCCAAACCTTCCAGTGACGTCACACGTCAGCAGCCAATGACCATCGATCACCCCGATGGAAGCCACTTTCTCTTTAACAACCTTGGGTGGCGCTGAAAGCCATCAACATACTAGAGAAAAATGGCGGAGGGTGCTCAGGCACGTGTTCAAGAAGCGGTCGATCGACTAGTAAATGACCTGGATAAGTCGACATTACGACGGCTTCAAGTAAACTTATATATTTTCCGATTTTTAATTTTAAGAGAGTCACCCGATTATTTGATTGACAAATAAGACTACTTAGTAAAAAAATGAAAAAAGAAAATTCGAACCGGTCAAATTCAAACTCGAATTTTTCCAAATCATTCGAGTTTTTGGCCCGATTTCAACCGGCAAATTTCAATTTGGAATAAAAATTGAGTTGATAAGCGCAATAGACAAATCTTCATTCATGATGAAATTTCCTTTTATTCGTGTGCTTATGTCATAGTTAATACTGCAACGTTTCGAATTAACATCGTCGAAGATAGTTTGTCTATTGGATGGTATGAAAAGTTCTATTTCAGCGTCCCCTTACTATCTATCAAATGGGTAAAAATCAAAGAAAAGCGTTAACTTTTAAAATAAAGCGATCTACCCGATTTCATAGAATGTTGCGAGATTATCCACCTGTGCATAAAAAGATGAACAATAAAACTAAAATAAGTGCCAATAAAATGTATGGGTCAGGTTTTACTATAAGCCCACTAGCCCACAGCCACTGCAATTTATCAATTAGTTTGAATGGAACCCCCTCCTCCCGCCGCTCAGTCCTGAAAAAATAATTTTCTTTAATTTTTGCTATTTGCCATAACCTCACTCAACAAATTACAGTAGATAGTAAAATTCACGCAATATATCTATACAAGGTCACACAGAAAATATTTTACAGTTTCACCACTGTTGTTTTTATATAATTGGGTGATGGGTCATTATCTGAGCACATCAAATTTTAATTCAAATGGTCAGTTTGACTTCTGTGATTGCCATGGTGATTTGGCTAGCTCAGTCCCTACAACTGACGCCTGTAGAATTTTTTACCGTGCTTCATTGAAGATCTCTTCCACTCATGCTTGCTGAACTAATTAATTTGAAAAACCAAAAATACAGACTTTGTTGATGCGACACCATATGTAGGGGTGCATTATTGCTGAAACATACACCAAATAAGTCTTAATATAGCAATATTATATAATCATTTTTTAAACCATATTATGACGATTCATCTACAGAATCAAGCGACAAAAGGAAGGGTTAATAGTTATTGATACAAGTGAGGGAGAGAATTACTGGCCAACAAGGAACTCAAGATCTTTGTGTTAGTGTTCTGTGGAAGGAGGTATCTGATTATTTCAATTAGATAGCCTCATGAATGACACTAAGAAAACGTCCATGTCAAAATGGATTTGGTTATTTAGTACGTTTTTTGATTCATGTTCTTGTAGATTTTCATTAATTGCATGTACCAATAAATTATCACTATAGGGTGTACATTAATTACCTCTTATATTTCATACATCTGTTATTTGAAAACTAGTGAAGATTTTGACTTTTTTATTTATTTATTTATTTTTTTTTTTAGTTCTTTCTAGAAACCAACTCAAAGTTTCTTGACCTTGAGCAGTTGACAAAGGCAATAAGCTATTTGCGATCCTGCACGAGAACAGATTGCTGTTATTTCAGTTAGAAATAGCGTCTGTGCAAGAAAAGGCTCAGTGCATACTATAGTTTGCGGAATTTAAATGAATGATCGTGGTCCAGAGAAAATACAGAACTAACTTAACAAAAATCCTTCTGATCATAAAACAATTAAGTGTGGTATGATCAGTTTTCAGTATATTGAAAGAGTTCGGGAAGTGTCTGATCGTATCTCTAGAAAATCTATTCGCTAAGCTGATCGTGAAATGGATATGCCCATTTCATCTGTACATAAAATTGTCAAACATTGACTTCGCCTAACATCTTACAGACTCGACCATATGCAAAACTCCACTGTGCATGTTCAGTAGTGCTCTCTTGCAATGCATTAGGGGATTGATAGTATCAATCGAGTTTTACTCAGTAGTCCAAATGTGTGTTATGGCCATGCAACAATTACAAGACAAAGTTCATTTGAAATTACCAACTTCCAAGCAAACAAATAAAATTGGAAGGATTCCTCAGGATTTTTCTCAAACATGCATCTGCTTGACCGATATGACCAATCATGTTAAAAAACACAGAATGGAGGGCTACTTACTGTTTGTTTAATGCTGGACATATTCTTAATATGCAAATTTTGGTGAAGAAACTTAGAAACTAAAAATTATTCGTATGTGCCTATTATAACATATTAGTTCCTTTCATATATGAAAATAGTAGTTTTATTTTACATAATAAAACATTCCTTTTTTATACATGCAAGCGAATGTATTTATATCATTATAATAATAGTGAACCACACTATACTGCTTAGTTGGTGTTACATGTAATTAAAAAAATATATACACATTTGTTTCTGAAAAATATCGCCTTTATTTTTTTTTTTAATATACAGGGTGGTCATAAATTATTAAGCACATTTTGACAGTGAATATTTTATTAACCAAGAAATGTACACACTTCTTGTGAACATCATTGAAAAGTACAACTCAAACAGTTTTTTTCCGTAATATTCCGAAGTTACAGCACTTCCACGTGTGCTCCTGCAGTGACTCGCAGAATATCCATTCGATATTCGATTTCACGCCACGTATTCCGCAGCATTTCAGGTGTCACTGTTGCAATGACGGCCACAATCCTTTCCTTCAATTCATCAAGATCACGCACTTTGCTGGAGTACACGCGCTCCTTTACATATCCCCACAAGAAAAAATCGAGTGGTGTGATGTCAGGAGAGAGCGGAGGCCATGAAATCGGCCCCCCGCGGCCAATCCAACGACCAGGAAATTGTTCATCCAGGTATCGCCGCACAATCGTTCCACAGTGTGGCGGTGCACCATCCTGTTGAAAAATAACATCTGGTTGTCGTTGTTCAAGCTGCGGTATAGCATAACATTGCAGCATGTCAAGGTACGTGATGCTATTCACCGACTGCTCTGTGAAGAAGTATGGTCCAATCACTTCATTGACAGTCAACGTGCACCACACATTGACCTTTGGACTGTCTCTAACATGTTCACGGACTTCATGAGCTGATCCCCAAATGCGACAGTTGTGTCTGTTCACACGCCCGGAAACATGAAATGTTGACTCATCTGAGAAAGCCACTTTATCCAAGAACGTGTTGTCCACATCAATTTTGTGCAGAATGAGCTCCGCGAATGCAAACCGTTGCGGTTTATCGTCGGGCTTTAGTTCCTGAACAATCTGAACTTTGTAGGCATACAATTTCAAACGCTTATGCATCGCTTTCATCACCGTAGATCGTGGGACTCGCAATTCCAAGCTGGCGCGCCGAGTCGACTTCGTAGGGCTCCGTTGGAACGCATCTCGCACCTTCTCAACGACTTCCTCACTGACGGTAGGCCTACCAGCACCTTTCTTGTGGGCTACGCTTCCAGTGTCCTTAAACTGCTGATACCACCGCTTTATGGAATCCTTTCCAGGAGCAGGTTGTCCATATTCCAAGCGGAATTGCCGTTGAACTGCTATCACGGATTTCTGCTCGTGAAACCAAAGAACGCACATTGCTTTCTGCTGCACGGTCGCCATTTTCGCGTTTTGTGTTCCTACGCCAAACAGTGCTGCCGTCTGGTGGTGATAGTGACACCTGACAAACTGTTTGAGTTGTACTTTTCAATGATGTTCACAAGAAGTGTGTACATTTCTTGGTTAATAAAATATTCACTGTCAAAATGTGCTTAATAATTTATGACCACCCTGTATAATAGAACCTCCGTGATCCGCTTTCTCCCCAAACTCATGCTACACATCCTTTTAATTTTTTCTTTATTTCCACATGCCATGTGGGCAGCAAAAGCAAACCTGCTGGCATCTATGCATACCACTATCAAGTACAATACAACAATTTGTCTTAAAAAAATAAAGTAACAACTAAGGAGAAACAGCATATGAACACGCATAATGCTGCTTTGTTTACCACTGCGATGACCTCGGAGATTACTATCAATCCCACAGTGCACCAAGCTTGCAAGCTCATGCGCACGGTTTTGAATAAGGTCAATTCAGATGTGACACGGACTGAAGCCAGATGATCGACAAGTGTAAGGCGTTTGCAGAGGATATCCTGAGAGGAATCGACTGTGATCCTACCTTCCTGGCAACATGTTTTGTTTACAGATGAGGCAACGTCATTTCTGAGGTAATTCAGCAACAGAATTGCCGCATATGGAACACGTTTGTGACATCTCCAAGATAAATGTTTGGTTAAGACTTACGCATAATCAAATCATTGGGCTTTGCTTTTTTTTTATATATATATATATATATATATATACTGAGAATACTGTTAAAGCTGCTATTTACCAAGACATGCTCAAAAATTACTTCATCCCGCAAGTCGAGGAATGCAACCTGACATCATCTATCAACTTGAATATCAACCACACGGTGGGATAGAAGTAAAGAATTAAGAATTGCCTTGATATCAACTTTCCAGACAATGGACAGGAAGGTTAAGTTAGGCCAATTCCTTGGCTCCCTTACTCTCTGGATATAACCCCAATGGATTTCTTCTGTTGGGGATACATTAAAGACAGGGCATTCCAACCCTTAAACAGAATAACTGACACGATAGCTGGAAACACACCAAAGATACTGATGTAGACCTAGGAGGAAATTAATTTCGCTTTGATGTTTTCCTTGCCATCAACAGAGGGCATATAGAGCTGTATTAATATGAAAATATAAACTTTTAAACTTGCTCTTGAAGAGAATAAATAAATCATCAAAATCTTCATTTGTTTTTATAAGACAATCTTTGAAATCCGGGAGATAATTAATGCACGCTTTGTACGTTGACACTTTGCTTTTGCTTTATATTTTCTGGTATTTTGATTTATTTATATTTTAGATAGTAGTTTTTTTACCAGCAGATGGGGGAAACATAGTACTCTATAGAGAAAACAAAAAACTTACCTACGTTTTAAGTTTGGAGAATTCTTGCAGGGTTACTTACTACATTACCAATTCTAAAGTAAAACACATACAGGAAACTCTGTCTCTGTATTTTAATTTCAGACATTTCTTCCAATGGAGGTCAGATGCAGGCATCTGCATCCTGTCAAAAAAAATCTAGACACAGCGCTACTCCTTTAACTCGCATAAGCGTACCCACTGTGAAGCGATGAGAGAGATCTGAACAGCAGGCCGTCCTGCTCCCATACATTTTTGGCCAGTGTTCCTCCAACAGTGCATCCTAATGCCATAACCCAATCTGCATACACATGCTTGGTCGTGTAAGTGCACCGTAATCTGGATTTGTTGTACAAGCGACTTTTCTTACCATCATTTACAGTCCATTGTCAGTGATCTTTTGTCCTTTCAAGTATAGTTAACATTGGGATCCAATTGGGTCTATGGCCTACATATCTCCATATGCTGATGGGTTAAATGAACTGTGTGCTGTGAAATACTGCCCTGTTCATCACTATTGTAGCCATGGTTGATTTGTCACTTTATGGCCATGCAGTTGCTATAAAGAGTACCTAACAGACCTCACTGGCCTCTGATATCAATGAATTGTAGTTGAAACATAGCCAGATGGCAGTGTGTTGCTTGCCTATCCTTGTGCCATATTTGATATGTACTTATCACAGGGTCATATGATCAACAAGTTATGCTTTTCAGAATATTGGTTCTGTGAAAGCATGCCATCACAATTGGTCTCGTATCAAACTGATAAATTCACAATATTCTCCATTCTGGCACCATACACATTTCTGATAGACTTGATTCTCACGTTATATAATTACACGATGGCTTGAAACATGTTACTCTTCCTTCATCAGGCTCACAAGTTTCTTTAGGCTGGGGGTGACCATAATATAATGACTTTTCGGTACAGTTTCCTTTTCCTCACCATTAACAAAGTACCAATATTAAGACCAGTGATTATGTCCCCTGTTTAATAATTATCATTCTTTTTTTAAAGGGCCAAATGCACCAATGTTCTTCAAAATGTTGTGAAAACATGAACTACTCAATACAACAAGTTCATCGATGCATAGAAGAATGCACTCTCCCAATAAACAGAGCACAATCCCTTGTTCAAAAAGAGATGGATAAATTCCAGGTAAACATCCAAATTTTTGTAAATATTTATAATACCTTTGCGGTCTGTTAAAAATAGAGCACATTGCAATTTTAGATGTCAAATTGCCTAAGCACCCTACAGAAACAACATTTTGGGCTTCGGTGTGAAGGAAGTGGTAGTATGCAGAGTTAGGATCAACAGGAGAGTATTGCCTTAGCAGAAATTGGGAATAATGTAACATTGCCTATCACGATGAGGGTGTTTTAATGTGCTATCAGCACCTTTTTAGGCCATGCCATTTAGACACGATGAATGTTAAGCTATCCAGAGAGCAACTGTGGGAGCTTTGCCACCATATCCCTGCAGCCTGCTCCACACATGTACATGCCTTCGGCACTGTATGTTTGACAAGGCGGTGGTAAACCCCACCTAGACATCCTCCCCTCTCTTTGGCAAAGGGTCCAAACCTAGTTGTTGCATGCAAATTGTTTCTCTGCACCTGGCCAGTTCCAGGTGGCTAATGATCAGTACTTTTTCATTGGCTACAGCAAACATGACAACTTGTATTTTTCCATACAATATATACATGGGTAGTGTTATAATATAAATTTTGAAAATTGCAGGCATGAAATAAAATATTCTTCGTACTGCAGCTTAAAAATGCAATTAACTGAAATAGATGCAGTAGATGACAGAAACTGTTATTTCTGTGAAATGCTAAAATGCCTCTCATGTAAGCCTGGAGTGTTTCAAATGTGAGTGCTCAGTCTAGAGTTGCAAATGATCTCACTTCAAAGGCAATTGTCTAAAGTCACCCAGTTGTGTTTGCGGAAATTGCAAGACAATGCAAATTCAATAATGACATATCTAAGTGATTGCTGACTACTACAATATTCTATGTAAAAAGTAAGTGTCTTGCCGAAACATCTATGGTATCCCATCCAAGATGTTTCCCTAGGGTATTTGGCTGCCTGCCAGGCTCCTTGTCATCGCCTTGACTAGTTGCTGGCTTTCCATTATCTATGCATGTTTAACAGATGACATGTCTGGCAAATGCAGACCAGGGATAAATGCTATTTCTCTGCTGCAAGCAACATCCTTGACAACCTGAGGCCTGCAGCATCCGGAATTCATGGAAGGGCATGACTTGCGTTACAAGTTTTCTGATGTAGCGGTTGCTGTTGAATATCTGCATTTCATAACAGCTAAGACCGATGACACATACTTTCAGCCAGTTATGATAATAATGGCTAATGCATGCTGGGTGATACTGCTCACCACAAATATCTAATAGTTCAGAGGGTGTTGCTGAGCCTGAATGTGCAAACACTTTGCAATTCAAATTTGTTATAAAAATAGTCACACTGTAGTTTACATTTCCTGTACGTGTTTAGGTGCTTACCACCATTCTTCATAAGTTGGCAGATATATCTGCCAGAAAGTTACGGACCTCACTTTATAGGTTAACCTAAGTTAAACGAAACAAAGCTGAGATTGCATAAAAAAACTGATCGCTTACCTTATGACAATTACTGATTATCCACAAAGCAGGAAAAGAAAACCAGAAGTGATTCAAAATCATCGTGATATAATAATTATCCGTTGTTGCTACAGCAACATGTACAATGTAAGACAATTTTGGAGATTTTAATGTTGGACAATCAGGTGGTATTTGGTGTCAAAATTGAACAGCCAACATTTCAAAGTCATAACGAAGCTCGGCCATTTTCATCCTAGTTATAAAGATGCAAACTTAAGAAGTTCCATAACCTCTCAACCATGTGATTTACATTAAACCAAATGGCTTAAATAATAACCCATAGAATTACTATAATTAGTCTTTCTATAAGGAAATCTATTTTTAACAGACCAGGTATTGTAAATGATTACTCAATTTTTTAGGACTCATTTTAACCCTTTCATACTTCATCATGGTTTGTTGTTATTTTAGGATCGTTTACAACGTTGTGTTATGAATTGCCAAGATAAAATAAGAGATAAAGTCACATCGGAGACAACAGAAGGCCAGATGTCGAGATATAAAAATGAATTTGAATCTTGTGTTGTTTGTTGTGCAGACGATCACATTGCCCTTCTGCCAGCTATGTTTAAACGTATGAAAGACATGTTAACTTCTGAAAAGTTTTGACATCAAAGGCAATAGAACTTTTGAAAATTGGTGAATAATAATCTAGGAATTTTAAAATAGATATAAACTTTTCTTCTAGTATCTTTTTTCTCTAGGAAAAAAATCAACAAAATCTGTAACTGTATATTAATTTTATTAGAAAACATAAATAATTAAGAACATTTGATTGTGATGTATGTTTTATAAATATACTACAACAGCATTTAAATCGTAACAGCAGCAACATTCAATATTCCTTTCAGTCGTTTTAAATGGTCATCCAAAATTGCAGGATCATTATCTGGATCTGTGCGATGAAGAAGACTAAGAGCATTAATGTATTCCATTTCAGTGAACTGTGGTCCTTGGTCGACAATTAAATTTAAAATTTCCTGTAAAAAAACAAAACCATTAGTTTGTTCTCTACATGGCTTAATCACAATGCAACTACAATTTGTCTCACTTCAATGCTATGATAGAGCAGTTCATAATATTGGCGTGCATGATCTAGTGCCACTTCTCGGGACATCGTGATGTTGGTAAGGTTTTGCTGGATGGCAAAGATGTTTCGGCACCTTCACATTACCAAGTTGATTACATTAAACAAGTTCAAAAAGAGAGAATTGTAAATGATGCTCCCTCCATTTCGAAATGATTGTCCCATTTTAAAATGTTTTATACCTATTCTTATTAATTTCAAGGTGTAAGCATAATTTATTATGATACAACTATACGAAAGTAATATTTATTATAACTTTGAGTATAATATAGGATCATTCATAAGTCCTTGAAACATTTCAAAAATTCATAACAAGTAAACTAAGCAATCTATATATATAAAACCAAAAGCCTGTATGTTTGTGTCTGTGTAGCTTCAGGCAATCCTATTGGCTAATCGAATTGTTTCGATTGTTACGACAGTATTATTGTTAAACTCAGCATGAGCAGAAGAATTTTAATTGTTGCAATATTTTAATCTGTATAATAAATTTTGGATAGCAAAGAGATTTTTCCTTCTTTAAAATGTAATATCCTTTCATTGAAAACATGGTTCTTACATTTGAAAAGTAAAATCATGTATCTTAATATAAAATTATATGATGACTTCTCTGATTTTTGAAATGTCAATTTTCAAATTTTAAAAAAGTATTTTCATTCAGTTATTGCAACCTAATTATCTTAAACCATTACTTAGAATTTTTATTATTCAACAGTGGCTTAAAGAATAAAGGCAAATGGCGATGAGATAAATGCCATACCGTTTACCCCTTTCTGGATAGGTTTGCCCAATATTTTGTGAAGTGACCAAAACTAATAACTTTAATGTTACCATAATAACACTTTAGTTCTGAACTGTCAATAGATGGTACTGCCTTAACTTTAAAACCACAATCTAAGAAATAAACTGTGTTTAAAACGCGCTTTAGGTCGTGTCTGCCGAACTTTGTCTTAGCGTTATTGTTTGACACGTCTGATCTAGGCCCTACCTGTCGTATAATTATTGACGTTTATCTTCTGTGTTTTACGGGTTTAGATTTGCTTAATTTGCGATGTTATTGTTGTTTGGTTTCGTATTGATATTAATACGTTTTGGCTATTCTCACGGACTTCGATTTGCTTTGGAATTCGGATTTTATTTTTTGCTTTGTGAATAGGTACTGATGTTTGGTTTTATTCAATTTTTGTAAGATTGGAGATAAATAGCATTAGAAGCGTCTGGGGGCACTTCCTGGTTCACTTTCCGTCCTTCATGCACGGGGATGATTGTGTTTGTTGTGTGCCCGAATGGCCCGTAGATCATGTTTTTGACAACTGTGTCGTGTAGTTTTTTGCACTGCTGATATCAGGAATTTCTGCAGTAATAATATCGTCAATTTGGTTGGGAGGCAATTTTTCTTTTAGCCACAGTAAAAGATGTACGTAAAAGCCGCTGAGTCTCGCCAATATTTGACATTTCGTGAGCAGATCTACCAACTTCCAGACTTTATTTTCAAAAGTTTTCAAAAGTTCGAGCATAGGATAGCAGGATAGAATGAGCATAAAATTATGATGCAATTACAAAACATTCGTTTTATGCTATTGAACATAAAATGAGTATAGCAGACGATAAGGATAGGGAAGTGTCTATCGAGGAGGCAAAGGAGAAACTCGTGTCTCCCTTCAGCCCTCTAACAAATGTCCAGAAGACTGACAAAAGTTTGTGTATTTGGAAAGGAAAGAGAAAGAACGAGTATTGGTCAGGAAACTCTGCAGCTAAAAGACAAATGGGCATCGGGAACATCTGAACAACGGGAGCTTCTTCTAGAACAGGAGGGTATAAGAACTTCTACGTCAGGGGCAAGGGAAACTTCGAAGGAAAGATGAGATCTAAAGTATCCAGTGATATTTCCCAATGGTGAAAATGGATATTTTAATCTGAGGCAGGTCAGCCCAACAAGAGGATAAGTAAAGTCCCGGGCGACGCCGGGTTTTCAGCTAGTGGATCTTAGTAAATCTTACAACACAACAAAGAAAAAGCCCACACACATAGTTGCCGTAGTTTTCAGTTAAGCGTTAGTAATAACACATATAGTGTTCAGAATAAAATGCAAAGGAAATCTGCGTTAATAGGATGGCCACCCCACTCCCCAGATTTAACCCCGTGTGATTCCTTGTGGAGGTTTTTCAAGGGTACTGTCTTTGTTCCTCAGTTGTTCGGTAACCTACAGGATCTAAGCAAACGTATCACAACTGCTCTGAATCTGCTGGACCATGATATGTCGACACACGTACAAGAAGAAATGGATTTCACCTACATGTCTGCCGTATCGCCAAAGGTGAAGACATTGAATATGTGTGCAATATCTTAAAGGTAAATTCTACGCTCAGAACAACTTTGTTTAAACGAAAAATGAAGGTCTCCATAATCACTTTAGTATATATAAAAAATTTCAAAATCTTTCTTTTCCCCCTCACCCTGCAATTGAGACAGATTCCATTCTTCTGGAAACTGTGACGTCACACATTGAACAAGTTTATTGCTTGTTATCAGGAAAACTACCAGACATTTCGCATAGCTCAATAGGAAAACTAAAGTGCTAGTACCTGTAGCGATTTTGATAACGGTTACTACGATATACAAGGGCTGTTAGCAGAATTAAATGCTACTGCAATTTCTGCGATATATACCCCATATGCAGTGTTCTCCCCAGAAAATTTTATCAGGTGGGTGGTAAGATAAAACAACCGGGCGGAGAAAAATTAAAAACAAATGAAATATTATGCAATGTTGTGCAGTTTTTCATGTATTCAGCCGGGCGGTCACCAAAATCAGCCGGGCGGCGCGCCAGTTCACAAGGGCCTGGGGAGAACCCTGCATATGCATTTAAGCAGTTGAAACTGGATTTTATGTGATATACAGCACACAATGAGGTGTGTGCAAGTAGCTCATGACAGCAGATAGGCCTACCTCATTCCTTCGGCACTTAGCACGTCTGTCGCAGTCGTCGTTCTTGAACATCACAAGAATTAGGTCTCTTTAAGAGTTGGAACAGAATCTAGTTTCAATGAAATTCTTTTTAACTGACAATGAATTTAAAAGTAAAGGATCATAGAAAAAGCGCAACGCTTCAAAACGAACCGAGCACACTACCTGTTCGCATTTGGATACCAGTTCTCTCGCTGGCAAAAGCTTATCCATGCTTTTTAATCAATTCTGATTGTAAAAATCTATGAAACAAGGTTTCTCTTGGATTTCTTGTTTACACACCCAAACACCGAACCAAGTAAGGGCATTCTGAGAGAAAAACGGGATAATAAACTCTCGTGATGCGTAGAATGTAAAGAAAAGTGATTAGGCGACAAAATGCCCTCATGTTTCGTTGATTCTTCTGGGAGAAGCAAGAGGGTCATTTTTAATCTTCTGAGGCATTTTTCCTAATAAAATATTAGGATAAATTGAAAAATATTGAATGAGATATACTTTATTAACCTGGATTAATGTTATGATGCAAAAAAAAAAGTCGAATTTTTCCATGAAGGTCAGCATAATAAAATTTATTATTCAATACAGAAGTTTATTTGTAACGGACTTATGAATAATCCTGTGTTCATTCTTTCTTTTCTATTCCTCTATTGCCTTTTTGGTGTTGAGGATGTTAAATAACCATTGGATCTATTGAAAATTTAGCCTAGCAAGGGATCAGCCTACTGAGGCTTTGGTTGGTCTTCCAGCAAATGGGCAAACACAAACATCCTAACCTTGATGGATTCAAACTCGCAACAAGACCTGCGCCTGAACACACTCGGCTATCCAAACTGGCCATATATTTATATTTTATAGATGGTATGCATGATGACGTCACGCAGCCAGGGAACTCTTTTTGCCGCCATGATTGAGACCAAGTTGAGATCTTCGAGCATAGAAATAGAAGGACTATGCTTGATGATTGAGACCAAACAAATGAAAAATTAAAAAAAAAAAAAAACATTTTTAAGCATGCATTTTTACTTTAAAATGTGCATTACCAAGTAAAAAATAATTTTTGATGCATCTCATTAAAATAGGAATTAATAAAATTATAAAAAGGAAATATGTGATGGAGCGTAATTTTTTCATTTTAAATTTTAATATTATATGTCTGCTGCCTTTTTTTAATATTGTGAATATTTGCTTTATTCATCTTGAGAATTATGTTCAAAATGTTATCAGACCATTGTTGATAAATAGCATTAAGATTGTTTATTGTTAAGTATACACGCGGTGGTGATGCCGCTGTTTTGTTGTTGCCTTTTTAGTAATCGTTCCCTCTCTTCTTTTGTCTCTGTAGTAAAAAATGCATAAAACCTTTTTTTTAAAAAAAAAAAAATCTCCCTTGAACAGCTCGATTTATTACAATTCTATTAACATGGTTATGGGCCCAGGACGCTTCCACTGCGCAAGCTAAGGTAGAGTTGTTCATTTAAACCTAACAGGACTTGTTTTCGAACGTATTTGGCTTGGGCCGCTACCAAGATGGCTTCTATGCAACCACGTATGGAGTTTGAAAAGCTGGGAGAAAACAACTATAGAACTTGGAAGTTCAATATGCGGATGTTGCTGATCGACAAGGAACTTTGGTCATACGTCGATGGAAGTGCTGATGCAACAGCCAGTCAACAGGCAAGTTTCCAAACCAAGAGAGATAAAGCTTTTGCAACATTAGCATTGGGGATTAATCCAGATCAACAAATCCATATCGTTGATTGTACTTCCCCCAAAGAAGCGTGGGATACTCTAACTAATGTCTTTGAGCCTAAATCCAGGCCACGTATTTTGCAACTGAAGAAGCAATTCATCTCCATCCGACTTGAGGAAAATGAAAGTATGTCTTCTTATCTCAGTCGTTTAAAAATATGTAGTGATTTGCTTAAAGATGCTGGAAAAGAAGTACCAGACGAGGAATTAGCCTATGCCATGCTGTCCGGATTGCCTGAACTTTATGAAAGTATCGTCATGACTCTAGCCAACGTCGACGATTCCAAGTTCACGTCCTTGGAAATTAAAAAAGTTCTTCTGACGGAATTTGAAAGACGCTCTATGAAACAGGACTTTCCCCAAAAAGAAGCTTTTCATGTGATAAAACCACGAGCAACTCGTGACAAGAAAAATGTTCGGTGTTTCAGATGTGGTGAGCGTGGACATTATGCTAATAAGTGCCCAAAAATTGATGTTTTGCCTAAATCAGCCAAAAACAAAGAGACGTTAAAGGGAAAGGAATCGTCTAAAGGTAAAGACTCACTTCTTCTTTCTTTCAACTTGACAAATTGTGAGAACGATAAGTGGATTCTAGACAGTGGTGCTACACACCATGTATCAAATATGATGAATTCCTATTTTAATGAGAGGTACCAAAAATTATTTTTTTACTTTTCAGTGCACTTTTTAAAGTGGCATGTGTAAAAAAAATTTTTAAATATATTTTTATGGTATTCTTTTTGGTCTTGGATTTGCAATCTATTTTTAACCCATGCTTTTACAACAAATATGTAAAAATGAAGAAAAGTGTATACTATAAGTGACCCATTCCCTACCCTCAGCATGCAAAATTAAATAAAAATCAGCTTTAATCCTTTCTAAGAATTCAAATTTTGAAAATTTTTATACTCTCACCGGAAATGAATCAATGTGCCATATTTGAATAATTAATTTTTTACTAATTTTTTTGAAACAATAAAAAAATTTTTATCCATCTCAGTAAAACCTAAAACTTTAAAATTAAAAATAACATAAGAGCATAAAAAACATGCAAAAAAATAATATTTAAATAATTCTGAAACAAAATTTGAAAATAAAAATAAAAAAAATTAAGCAAAGCAAAACAAACTAAATCGGATGATAGAAGTAGAAAATAAAAGCTTACAATTACAATAATTCTTTTTAAAAAATTTAAGAAAGTAGAAAAAAAAAGCTTATTTAAAAAAAAAATCTGTTAATTGAGCCTCCTCTACTGTGTTTTTGTAAAGAAAATTGGTTTTGCATGTTAAATTAACCAAAATCTCAACCACACTGTAAGAAATAAAGCTATAGTGGTCTCAACTATGGCAGATGGGTGGAGTTTTGCAGAAAGCACGCCATGCATGACGTCACATGCATACCATCTATAGACAGGGTGGTTTTAAAATAATGTGAGGTATCCAGAGCCCTCAAGCGAGTAAAGTAATGGATGAAACTTAACCAACTTTGATGGGTGTACTTAGTGGATCATGGGATTTCGAGTACCAAAAGTCGCACCACTAAAATTTTGGCACCGTTTACCAAATAAAATGCATTGATTTGCATAAACGCGTTCCGTGTAGCGATCACGAGTATAAAAGGATGGGCTGGGAGAATTCTCATCATTCCAAGGCCAACTGCCTTTCGATGGCTCTTACCTTACGGGACCGTGCTTTGTTAGTCAAGCTATATTATCAGCGAAAAGAGAATGCCAATGCTGCGTGAATTTCAGCGGTTAAAGAAGTTGCAAAAAGGACTGATCTGATGAGCATAACAAACTTACGAAACATGATTCAACGATTTGAAACAACAGGAACCCTAGCACAGCATCCAGGCCGGGGACACAAAGCGGTTAGTCAGCAACAAGTTGAAGTTGCAACTGCTGTTGTCGAACAGGAGACCGCAAATGTGCAGGATACCAGCAGTGCTAGGGCAGTATCCCGGCACACGCAGCTCCCATACTCAACAGTGCGGAAGATCCTGCATTAGTTGTTGAAGTTATACCTGTATAAAATCAAGAATTCCTCCTTGGTGATGTGGTCACCCGATTGGATTTTTCATTGAGATTCTTAGCATGCATGCAAGTTGATGGTACAGGCCTGTGGCAGATTTTATGGAGTGACGAAGCACACTTTCATTTGAACGGTGGTATTAACACACACAACTGCTGCATTTGGGCTGCGAATAATCCACAAGCTTTTTTTGCAGGAGCCTCTCCACGCGGCAAAAGTCACAGTGTGGTTTTACAGCATCTTTTATCATCGGTCCTTACTTTTACGAGGAAAGTCATGCAAGTGAACCAGTGACCTGTACAATTACTGCTGACAGGTATGCCGATATACTACGGAAGTTTGTGGTTCCACAACTGCAGCAAAGAGGATGTCTCGATTCGACCACATTCATGCAGGATGGTGCACCATCCAACATTGGACGTAAGGTACAGCATGTGTTGCGGCAAAATTTCTCTGGCAGCAGTCATTAGTTGTGCATTTCCTACAGTATGGTCACCAAGGTCGCCCAATCTCAATCCTTGTGAGTTTTGGTTGTGGGGATTTCTTAAAGGTGTTGTGTATAAAGGACATGTCCCCGATATCGCAATGTTGAAAGATTGAATAACGTTACAGGTGTGAGAGATTAATTCTGGTATGTTGTGAGGCGCCGTGGAAAATGTTGTGCATTGTATGAAGTTCTTGGAACATTATGATGGTGGTCATATCGAACCTCATTTGTAAGTTACAATGTTTTGTTGTTAATAAAATTGATGGGTGCTGTGTCGTTTGCCATTTAATCATTCGGTATTCACACTAATACACTTTTGCAGCGCCAAATTTTATTGGTGGTGACTTTTAGTACTAATTTTTATTTTTTTTAGAATCGAAATCCCATTGTCCACTATGTACGCCCATAAAATTTGGTTATGTTTCATCCAATACTTTACTCGCTAGAGAACTCGGGATACCTCGCGTTATTTTATAATCACCCTGTAATTAATCAGCGCATATGTCATTATATTACAAGTTATTTTTTAAATTATTTATTGCTTCATAAGAAAGAAAAAAAACCCTATATATATCAAACTTCTTATTGAAAGAAGATATGCTAAAAACCTGATGCAAATTTATAATTCGGACAATCATTTCGATACGGAGGAGGGCGTATAATCTTAAAATGAGTTACTTACATTTTCTTGATGCCATTAGAATTTATGCGTCTGATGTAGTGAGCACTACTTATCAGAAGAGAGCTTATTAGATGCCCTAATCCCTCAAATACATACCTAAAAATAAATAAATAAATTTGTATTAATATTCAGAGGGTTCCATTGACAAATTTAAATTTTTCACCCATAACGGCAGATTATTAATAGAAAAAGATCTTATTGAGAAAAGATTCCATTCTTGTAAACATTGCAAGAAGAGACTTTGGCTGTGGCCCAGAGTAACTCAAAAAGAATCGTGCAAAAAGAAAACATATCAACAACCACAGTATAATGAATTTATTTCACAAAAAAAAACCAACCAAAATATCATTGTAATCATTTCTGAAACATTCACTAAAAGCACCAGTTATTCAAAATGACAAAAGAAAAAGCTTATTTGCGGACTTTTTCGGACCAATTTTATGAAAGCACCACCTCACCATCAAAACAATATAAGGCGAGTGAAACAGTTTGCAGAGACTGAGAAAAAGTGCAGGATATTCATCTGTTGACAACGAAATGGTTTCTATTACATAGTATGCTTTTTCTTTCGCTTATGTCACCATAGTGAGCATTCTGAAAATGGCAGACATTTCGCTGATGTCCAATGGAGTTAACCTTTCACATTAATTCGGTTTTTGCGAAATAAAATTCATTATAGCAGTCATTGGCATGTTTTCTTTTAGTACCATTCATTTTGAATTAACCTTATCGTTTAAAATTTGAAAAATAATTTTGAGAAATTTTTCTAACTTTTAAAGTGTCCATTTTCTCAAACGCTTTACATCGAAATTCTAAAGTTCCTGTACATTTTGTCATTTCTCATTATTAAACATTGAAATATGCGAGCGATGGCCTCAAGTCTGCTCAAAGATTTTCAAAAAGATTGATTTTATTTAGTTGATCAAAATGTTTATAAAATCTTAGCTTCATTTTCCTGGTAGTGTTGACAGCCAACCTGAATGAATTCTCCATTTTAAAATGAAACGAGTACAACAGGCAGTGTCAACAGTGCTTGAATGATAAACAAAAACTAACATTTTATTCATTCATGACTCATCCAGTGCTCCCGCTAGCCTATTTTAGGAGGGCGCTGCACCCTGTCACGAGAGTAGTGCGCTCGTTCCCAAAAACAGTGCTTTTCCGCGAAAATAGTGCTTATCAATTTGCTCTTGCTCTTCCATGTATCCTTCCGCCTGATTTTATTAAACAGAAAGCACACAATTAGGCTTAGCCCTGTCCCTGCCCCTCTTCCCCATGAGATGCCTTGACACTGCATGATGTGCCCTCTTGCTGCAGTTGACACCCTGCCCTCTTGTCAACTTTAATGGGAGCACTGTCATCAATATGAAATAACTGATATACAGTCAAAGTCGTTTACAAGGACCAGATTTTTTGTCTTTAAGTTTGGTTTCCTTTCTAAATGATAACAAAAAATATCTGTTATAGCGACATACATATAACAACAGAACAGAGTATAGCAGTAGACTTTTCAACCAAAATGACGATTCCCTATCGGCTTTAATGACTGGTTTTCGTTGACAGTACCTGGCGATAGCAGAGGTCTGGGTATGGAAAAGATCTCTCCTAGACACGTGCTTTTGAGGGTTTATTCTCAAATTCACGTGCTCCACCACTGTTCCCTTTCATCCATCTGTCAGCCAGTTTCAAAGTTGCCAATTTAGCAGATTTTAGATCCGTTTTAGCAGAAAGAAGTTTTTTGAGTTGGAAAACTGACCCAATTTTCAGCCCGAGCTAGTCAAGCTCCTGTGACTGCTGCGGTTGTATGAGGGGAGTTCAATAAGTAATGCAACACATTTTTTTTCTCGGCCAATTTTGGTTGAAAAAACTGGACATTTCTTGTGGAACGTTTTCAAACATTTCCGCTTCATCATCTCGTATAGTTTCATTGATGTCCGATAGGTGACAGCGCTATAGTGAGCTGTTAAAATGGCGTCTACAATGGAGGTGCGTTCCAAACAACGGGCAGTGATTGAGTTTCTTTTGGTGGAAAACAGGGCATCTCAGATGTTCATAGGCGCTTGCAGAATATCTACGGTGATCTGGCAGTGGACAAAAGCACGGTGAGTCGTTGGGCAAAGCGTGTGTCATCATCGCCGCAAGGTCAAGCAAAACTGTCTGATCTCCCGCGAGCTGGCCGGCTGTGCACAGCTCTGACTCCTGCAATGTCGGAACATGCGAACACTCATTCGAGCAGATCGACGGATTTTCATCTGTTTGGCCCAATGAAGAACGCAATCCGTGGGACGCACTACGCGGATGATGAAGCGGTTATTGATGCAGCAAGACTCTGGCTCCGACATCAACCAGTGGAATGGTACCGTGCAGGTATACAGGCCCTCATTTCAAGGTGGCATAAAGCCGTAGCATTGAATGGAGATTACGTTGAAAAATAGTGTTGTGTAGCTAAAAGATTGGGGAATAACATGGTGTATTTGAATGCTGAATAAAACAACCCCCTTTTTCAGAAAAAAATGTGTTGCATTACTTATTGAACTCCCCTCGTATTAACAAGAATGGCTCCTAAAAGAAAATCCTTAACTGTGAAAGAAACATTATTTGGCAGCTGGAGTCTGGTAAAAATAACTATGACTTATGCAGAGAACTGAATACCATATTTTTGCGAATATACCCCATGGATTATACAAATTGTAGAGGGGACTATAAGGGTGCAGATTATTCCTTATTTATAATTTCTTTCTTACAAGAATGCAGAACCACATACTCCCAAACGTTTCCACACTTGAAATACACCAAAATACAACGGCAACGATTTAAGCAATACAATTTAAATAAATCAAGTAATGAATTAAATCAATTAAATTTCATAAAAATTTTATTTTGAAATAATTACTGGTAATCATATTTATTAATCTTCTGCTTTAAATAATAACATCTTGAATATTTTTGAGTCATGTATACTGTATATCCCACAGAGAATACAAAGGTGCAGGGTTTCCAAAAATTTTTATACATAAAAATTCAAATTTTCAGGGTACAGAAGGGTGTGGGGTATAATCATGAAAATACGTTACATCTCACTAATCGCGTCAATGATTTGGAAAGATTGCGAGAAAGTTTAGAATGACTCCGAATCTGAGTGTTTCAAATCAAATACTTATATAGGGTGTGCATAAATGAATATCCCAACTTTGTGGGGCTATTAAAAGAAAAAAAAAATACAAATTTGTTGGTTATCGGAAATCAAACATAACAGTTGAAAGTTTATATTTCAATGTGAGCCCCTCTAGAAACACGAACGATATTGAGGTGGTACGATAACTCTTCCCACAGCATGTCTTGTCTCATGCTTTGAATGGCTGTAGATATGCCTGTCTTAAGTTCGTCAACGTCAGTTGGTTGTGGTGGAACAACACCTGATCTTCGATGTAGCCCCAGAAAAAAAAAAAATCGCACGGAGGGAGGTCAGGGAGGCCGTTTATGAAGAGCAAGGTCCTGGGATGCTCAGTGACCAATCCATCAGTGCAGCAATTTACATTGAACACTTATAACTGTGTTGAATTTAAGCTTTCAACTGTTATGTTTGATTCTGATGGACAACAAGGTTGTGCTTTTTTCTTTCTTTCTTTCTTTCTTTTAATAGCCCTGCAAAGTTGGGATATTTGTTTATCTACACCCTATATATTGACATTGGTATGAAGCCTAAGGACTGGATAAACAGCAATATCTGTTATAATGACAACTGGATATAATGACCGATTTTTCATGGTCTCTGGAGGTCATTAAAAACGATACTGACTATATATGTATCACTATATCTTGGCAAGTGAAAATTTTTAACACTCACTGTTAGAGGACATGCAACTGACATGAAGGAGTTTACAAAAATGTCTGAAAAGGTTGATATAGCCAAGCAAAAATCTTGATGTATTAAGGAGGTGCAAAATTAATGCCAGATTGCATTTTGTAGATGCAGGTGAGGTGGTATGCAAATTATTTCTCGACTAATACAGCCATGTGATACATCATTTTAAAACTGTAGTTCTTCTCTTTAAGCTGCTGCTAAAAACTTGTTCAAACGCCTTACGTTATGAAAGATTAGATCAATTTTGCAAATGCTGTCTACATAAGATATATGCAAAGTTTTATTGCATGTGTTCAAACTTGGCTATAATGCTGCTGAAGCAACTCCAAATGTTATCAAAGCTTGAGGTGACAGGATAATTTCTCAATGCACAAAGGTTTGAAAAATTCTGTGGCGGCAATACCACCCCTGAAAATGAGGATGGTTGCAACCATCCACCAAAAGTTGACGGCAATCAATTGAAGGCATTAATCGAAACCAACCACGTAAATCCACATGAGAAGTTGCCAAAGAGCTTCAAGGTAGATCATTCTACAGTCATTCGCCACTTGAAGCAAATTGGAAAGGTGAAAAAACTCAATAAGTGGGTGCCCAAGTTGCACCAAAATAGACTATGGTGACTGGTGGTCTGCAACCGGACTCATTCATCACAGCTTACTGAATCAGGGTGAAACCATTACTGCCCGGTCATACGTTCAACAAATCGATGACGTGCACCAGAAACTTCAACAACAACAACACCCTAGCATTAGTCAATCGGAGAGATCCCATCTTGCTTTATGACAACGTTCGGCTGCACGTCACAATGGTCACTCGACAGAAGTTAAATAATCTTTGCTACGAATCTCTTGATCATCTAGCATACTTGCCTGATCTTTCGCCAACTGACTGACACTTTTGCAAGCACCTCAACAATTTCTGCTCGGGAGATGCTTCAAAAAGCACAGCGATGCGAAAACTGCCTTTAATGATTCGTTGTCTCCAGAAGTTCAGAATTTTATTCCACCAGAATAAATATGTTTGTGTCTCGTTTGCAAAAGTGTGTTGACTCTGCTGGATGTCACTTCGATTAATAAGTGTTGTTTGAAGTGACGCATCGCATTTTAAAGTAGTCAGTACACATCGGCCATTAATTTTTGCACTACCTAATACATGCTTTTGAAAACAAAATTCGAAAAAATAATTTGTTTTTAAGTTACCATGCAAATGGCAGATGGATGCATGGATAAATGTACAGACTAAGCATGCAGCTCATATTTTTAATTTTAAAAAAAGAAAAAGAAACTTACTTAAATTTGCGTGGCTGCAATATACTAGCCATTGCTTCTTCCATGCTTGATAGATCTTTGTTAAGTTTTATGATGTCGGGATCTGGGTCTTGGGAATTAATCCCACTTGCAAAAGATCCCTAGAAAGTGAACAGTGTAGACAGATAAGTACAGGTTGGTCCCCACATAATGTATGTAGGGGGGAAAAATCAATAAGTTTCAAACCTGTTTGGCAACAGGTAGTAAGTAGAAGAAACAGTGCACACGAACTTCAAGGTGTAGCACAAGAAGGCAGGTATTTGATAATTCCTCAACATCTTTAGCAACCTGGAGTATCGAGCTTTAAAAAACAGATAGAAACAATCTCAAGAAGAAAAAAATAACAACCAAATTGTTAAAAAATTTTCTAGCCATTAACAGATAAGATTGGTTGAGTAGTTGCATGTAGAACTATAGACTGATCAAAATTTGGATCAAAGCACAAAGGACAAAAACATTCAATGAGAACAATAAATCTATTTTGTTTCAGTAGAGGCCATCTTTTTGTTGAAATACAAGGAGTGGTCGATTTATTAGACACGTCACCTCCTCGGATAACATAAGCTGATAGCTGATTATGTAATATATTAATACGTGAACATCGAAATTGGGGAACATTTTTGGGTATTTATTATAAAAGGAGGGAATGAAACTTATTTAAATATTCAAAATTTTTTAGTGCATTAGTAGAACTTTTGGGGGCAGCAGTCCTATGGAGACAGAGTCTATGCGTGTGTATTGAAAAATATTGGATTTCTGAAATTCTGACTTCGGATTCTTAAAGACTATTAAAAAGTAGAATAGGAATGTCTGTAAGACCCACTCTCTATCTCTTTGTCTTCGTCGATAAAATTGGGTTCAAAACTTTAAAAGTTCCACACTTTCAGGACCTCTATCTCCTAAACGGTTGGATCAATTGAAAAAACACCAAAAATAAAACATTTCTCGAGTATTGTGTACAATCTGAATATACCATTAAAAATAGGGGTTCCTAGTTAAGATTTCAAAGTTACCCCCTCCCCCCTTCCTTGTGAGGGGGGGTAATTTTTTAACTAATGAATTTCCCCCGCAAAATAATTCACTTTTGATTTTTGGACATTTTTTCGTACAATGCTTAGTTTCCGAGATATTCAGTTGTCTCAAGATAAATGCCTCATCCTGTATAAGTGTAGCCTATGCTTGTATTTTCAGTAAATTACACATTCAGTGAAGACTATGATGATGAATCATCTGTGCAGTGCACGAAGATGAAAATGATTTGTACTTTCAAGGAGCAGATACAGATTAGTAAATAAATTATTTTTAATAAATTACTGCAAAATTATTAGAAATCAAAAAAGTTGGAAATTAATGGGAAATCTCCACTTGTGCATGCAGGAAATGTTGAATTACATTGTCGGAATGTTAACCAGAATCTCTCAAATTCAGATCACCACACAACAAAAACCAATCTACAGAAAGAGAATATCAAACTTACTCGACTGTATTGCTTGCCACCTGTAGATCATCCTATTGTAAAGGGTATCTTTATTAAAAGTTAATTAAGGGAAAAAAAAATTAATAATGAAAAAAAGACTTGTAACATTTACCGCAGTTAGCATGGGTGAAGGAGGTGTTGTTGGAGTCGTGCGTGCTGAACTCGCAGATGCTGACAATCGTTCCACAAATTTCGAAATCCTCCCTCTAAACCATTCCTTTTAACGGTACAATATTATTACATGTATTTAAGTATACACAGCGAATAACTTTAAATTAATCTCAAATTTCTGTTTACCAGGCTCTCCTGAAGTAAAGCCAGGATTCGAAGCTGTTGAACGTCACCCAATATTTCGTGATGAGGTATGAGAATGTCACCTAAGTTTTCTGTCAACATTTCCGACTCTTTTCGATTGCGTGATTTAATCTCTTCAGGTGATTCTTCGTAATCTGGTGTACGATTTTCATTCCACTGCTGTAAATTATTCCAGTTGGGGAGAGATCTGAGTAATAAATAACATTTAAAATTAACCAAGTGTTTCATTTTCACGAAATAATAAACTGGTAGGCTTATATTCTAAATACCTGAGAAATCGACTGATATCTTCATCTTTCGCCCAAGTGGCACTAATTATTCGCTTATCTTCTGATTCTGGCTGTACGATACCTGGAAAAAAGATTCAAGTGTTTTGCTTGTTCTATAATGCTAACAACATGGTTTTTAATTGAACGAATATAAATGGGAAAAAAAACCCAACATATTATTTAATAATATCTAATGAGCTCTGGGTGTGAAAAACGCCTAAAAAGCTGTGATCAGATGTTTCTATTTCAGATGGTCTAATTTTGAAGACTGGTGGAACATGATTTGGGCATGAATTACTTCCGTCATTATCATTTAATAATATCTAATAATAAAGGATGCTTAAAAGAGATCGGCCCAATTTTAAAATCCAATGTTTCAAAACCACAAATCCCAAATGAATGAAATTTATACCATGCAAATGGCCGAGCTCCAGAGTTTCATACGACTACCGCTAGATTCCACTATAGAACCCGAGCAAACGCTACCAATAATTGTTAAGAAGATGGCCTCCATGCAACAGAAAAGAATTTGTGCACTCGAATTTAGCAAGACTGAGTCCAGTGATTATAGTGCAATGCATGCATTTCGACAACATTTTGGGATTGATGCACCATCCATTGTTGATATATACAGATTAAATATACAGAAAGGTTATATTGAAACCCTGTCCCAAACTTTAGGGGGGGGGGGGTAGTAAGGATGATTCTAAGCAAAAAAGTTCATATGAACATGGGTCCGAATTTGAACGATAACTGAGATATGAACAAATAAAAATGCCGCCACTAAGAAGATCAACAAGTTAATAACTCACTTTCTATAACACCTAGGATAATGAAGTTTGAAGAAATAATAGGGTACATGAAATTTGAACGAATTCCAACGAGTCGTTTTATGAGTTACGCACTCAACTTCGTAATACGTGCTCACATGAGAGTACTGACCACCACATGTTACGATGTTAATTATGTAAATCGGAAACTACTCGTTGGAATTCGATCAAATTTTAACGGTATACACAATTTTATGTACCCTATTATACTCCTAAATTCATCATCCTAGATGTTGTAGAAAGTGAGTTATTAACTCGTTGATCTTAGTGGTGGCACACATCAGAGGAAAATGTGCACTTAATTCAAGAGCCATTTCAGTGAAGCCTGGAAAAGTCCACTTGTTGTATTGGTCGAGAACTTCCATCCCTCATGTAGCTTTTCAGCATGTATTAAGATGGCGTTTGCTTTAGAAGCCATGCAGATTGCAACTAGTGCCTGCTCTTTATGCAGGTGACAGAAGAAAACATACATATCCTTAAACAAGATAGAGGACGGCATCCTTTTATCACGATTGATTTTTAGTGATGAAGCAGCTGTTTCATATAAGCAGTAATGTTGTATGCCAAAATGTTCACATATAGGGACTTGAGACTCCACATAAAATTGTAAAGCATGAGCAAAATTCGCCAAAAGTTTTTTGTGCAGTTTCCGTTTGTAAGATTCATGGCCCCATTTCCCTTCTGTTACAGTGATTGTACAGTAGACTCTCGATTAACCAGGATGGTCGGGAAATGCCTCGTCACAAATAAACGAATATCCCAGATAATCTAATTCATTCAAATTTTGATAAAATGATAGAAAATGTAAAATTATTAGAACATAAGAACATAGATTTTAGTTTTACAGTTAGTACGTACAATACCAAAAAAAAATACATGTAGCAAAAAAATTAAGAAAGTACAATAGTTTATCTCACTGTTTTTATTTAGGGCCTTCCTGGATAATCCAATTGCAGTTAATCGAGAGTCTACTGTATGAATATAATGAATGCCCCTCATATTAAGTATTTTTAAAACAATGCATAATAGTAGTTTTATCATGCAAGCTACAGATTTTAGTTTTTTTCCATCTAGCTAGCTTCCGGGGCTGATTCATTTAAAGAGAAAGTATTTTATTTAAATTCATTTACAAAGTGTCCCCTTCAAAATAGTCCCCATGCGAAACCATACAATGAGCCCGGCATTCCAGCCACTTCAGGAATGTGTGCTGGAAGTCTTTTTGTTGAAACGAGTCAACCACCTTCTGCGATCTGCACTGGAACTGCTCATTCGTATCAAAAAGGCGACCTTTCAACTGGATCTTCATTTTCGGAAAGAGGGCAAAGTCTGCAGGAGCCAAATCTGGTGAGTAGGGTGGGTGTGGAAGCAAATTCATGTTGTTTTTCACAAGAAAATCATGTTAAAGGAGAGCTCGGTGAGAGGGTGCATTGTCATGGTGGAGCATCCTTCATCCACCCTTTTTTTTTCCACGCCACAGATCTGGTCGCTTCCACCGAATGTCCTCCATCAGACTGCTTGTTGCTCTAACTTGCTTGTTCACAAATTTAATGTCCATGATAAAATCACAGACGAACTCACACATATGGGCTCAATAGCAGCATTTTCTAGTCCCTAGTGCACATGAAACTAAATCCTATGAAATGCTGATTTATGAATGTTCGAGCTATAATTTATTGTATTTGTGGACTTGCCATTTATTGACGAGATATGCAATCAATCCTGGAAGTTTTTGATCACATCTTGTATTTATGGAGCAATTCTTTGGTAATCTTCCCTTTTAGCTAACTGTGCCTAACAGATGGCTACA
>JAHWFO010001075.1:893413-905404 GCA_023313115.1 Rhysida immarginata
GATATTTTAAATAAAGTATGGAAAAGAGCAGGACACACTGACAAAGCCCAGGGCACCACACCCTTCTAGATTAGCAGACAAGTATTGAAGCTAGTGCCGGCATTCAAACATCGACAAACCATGCGGGGGACAATTGCATACATCCTGATAGCAGCTAACGCCATCACAGAGAAAGGAGCAGAGCACCTAGGACACCGAGACTCTTTGGGTAGATACAACATTGACTACGGTTGCATTTCTGAATGTAAATATTTATTATCAGGTAAGATTACAAAGATTTGGTTAAAGAAATTCAAATTTAATAGTTTAATGTTGAAGCGAGAGAGAGAGAATGTGATAAATATTAGGAAACTTAGTTTTAGAGTATATCATTTTCAATATTGATGGATATTAATAATCTCATCACAAAGATCAAAAATCACTCATGAATTGAGCACGTCTGCTCTCTAGCTCTCGGTTGGTTCAGTTTAGGTATCAGATTAGTTTTTCTTATTAGTGGGCCCATTCATATAAAACCCAGTTTTGTGCACTTACAGTTTTTCACTGTTTCATTACACTACTCCTGTTTCGTTACACTATTCGTTTCATATGTGATCATATAGTAGTCTACCCTGTATTACTGTAGAAAGCTCCCTTGTGCTGATTATGCTGTCTTGGTCTCCTCGGTGCTTTGCTCCTTCCTCCAAGATGACGTTTGCTGCTATCGGGATGTTTGCGATTGTTCCCCGCATGGTTTGCTGATGTTTGAATGACGGCACTGGTTCCACTCGTTGTCTGCTGCTAATCCAGTGGTCGACTCTGCTATTTCTCCGCTTAATCCAACTAGCTCCCCGCAGATCCTCAGTGTCTTACAATGTGCATCCTCCAATGTTAATTCACGCCATAGTATTATAAGAATATTTACTTCTTAATTTGTCTTTACTGTAAATGTAGACTTAGTTTTGATATCACTGATCTCTTCTTATCTTGGAATATTATTTTATCATATCTTTCTCTTCATTAGGCTTAGGTAACTTTATCTCTTATTTGTGAACTAAATGAATTTTTTCTTTTCTATGTTAGCAGTGCAAAAAACATAGTCTAATAATTAATTCTGAGGCTCTGGCCGAACTCAGCTAGTCATGTTCCTGCGAAAAGGTTGGGGGGGGGGGGGTCATCGAATAGTCGAAGGTGATTTTCCTTGTTCTTGCCTTTGTGTCTGGAGATTTGGCAAATAAATTATCATAGATGAACGCAAAACTATTCCCCTCCTTATTTGAAATTTTTAATGGGTGTATACAAATGTAAGAAAACACTATAGTGTACGTATCGATAAACTTTACTCCAAGTTTATGCTCTCTCGACAAGAGACTCTCACTCCAGCCTTCTATGTGCAGTTCTAAACTGTATGAGGAAATATCAGAAAGTAACGTCATTTGTTCTTTTTTTTTTTCTCAAACAAAATTACAAAACATACGAGTAAATAACAAAGCACAGCTGAAACTACACGTCTTTATCTACAGGGTGAGTCAAAAGTCGCAGTACACCCTGTTTTTTCGAAAACCTTGCAGGAATTGGGAAATCTGAATATTCCAGTAAGGTATGCATGAGGTGGTCTATCTTTTACGGTATGTACCGAACATGGCCGCCATCTTGAAATCGGCCATCTTGAATCTAAGTCAATTTTTTTAAATGGAAAGGGGGTCGTGTGTTATATCAAATAACATCAGCATTTTCTGACAATTTCATTCCTGTAAACAGACTTGAAGTAGCAGTTATGGTTCAAAAGTTACAACACACTAGAGGCAAGGCAAGCAGGCTTATAGCCTGTGAAATTTATGTTTTGTGGATTATAAGCATTCTTGGAAGAAATAGATACATTCAAATAAGCTTAATTGCCTTTGAGTATCATTCCATTTTATATTTGTTTGCCTTAAAAATTCATTACATCTTTTCAGGAATTCAATGACGGTCATCCATGCTACCACCTGCCCCATCACCAAGTTTTTAGTCAGGTTGTCGACAAATGCCCTCAATTTTAAGCAAACACTATTGCCGTTCTGTGCATTGAAGTTTCGTACGGAGCCAGCTGTGATGTTATTTCAGTACAATCTGGATTACATGAAAATGTGATGAAGAGATCTGGTTTCCCGAACTTGGCCATTGCAACCTGGTAGTTTTGCACCAATGCACGTTTGCTCTTGGTAAATGACTTAAGTAGAACACAGACCTTTCCTGCACTTTCATATTAAAGTTATCAGCCTGATTATGAAAGAAATCCATCAAGTCAAGTGTAGCCTCCATTCTCAAAGTCTTCTGATTTTCTTTCACCCAGTGTAGACGGTCTCCTTCAATTTACAAAACGCGTCCACAATATACTGCAGAGTAAGTTTCCCCGTGTGCAACACTGAATTAAGGAGTCCTGGCCTTTTGTACAGTTTGTAGTAGTAGAAGGCTAACATGCTGACTTTCGTCCCTTCAGTGCTCCTGAATTTCATCTTCCAGCCTTCTCCATGAGAAAACAACAACAGGTAAGTCATTGGATCACAGTTCGGAATCAAAATCGATTTGTGTTGTCTGTTGTTCCCCGTGCTTAGGTAGATGCATAAATCTCGCTCAAATGGTGGTTGGTTCTCCATCGTTGGCTTCAAACACTTCTGCTACCTCATTGACAGTTGGCAAATTATATCCTCTGGGGTCGTTCTGTATTATCCACATTTTAACATTTCCTGTGGAGCGGGCACAGACACCCTTCATCATCTTGTACAGGGTGTTGCAAAAAAAATATACAGGACAGTACTGCTGGGTAGCCTATCCTCTTGCTTCAGGGGCTGCTTCTTAAAATGATAATTGGGAAATTTTATTTCGTTAACCCATTTATGCCGAAATTAGTAAAAATGGGAATTGAGACTTCATATCTTAAATTTATATTCTGTAGCATGTAAATACATAAAAATAATTTACAAAGACAAAAAATCTACATCTACAGACGACAGCATATAATTTAAAATAAAATCTAAGTTGGAATCGCTAGACAACAGGACAGGAACTGACGTCACTATTTAGTTTTCTTGTTAAGTGAATTAAAAGTAAAAATTAAAAATTAAAATTAATAAATTTTAATTTTTTTTTAAGTTATCATGGAGCATGTTTAATTTTTAAGTATCATGAAATAATTGACTATTTATTGGACTGCATTTTCATTTCATCGAAATTTTTATTGTGAACTTTTCGGACTTTTTGGACCTTAATTTCAAAATTCAAATTCTTCTAGACCTTCAAAATTTAAAATTTTTCATCATTGTCATTTCTTATTGTCACCTTTTAAACAAGTGCCGAGTCAACAATGAAGTCCATTTCTACGAGGTGTGAAAATTATTGTTAGGACAATGGACTTGAGATTACTTGGACTGTTAAAAATTTTGTTATTCAATAATATTTTAAATTTTATTAGTTTTAAGTCCTTTTTAATTATATTCTTGTAATTTTTTATGTCTTTGTAAACTATTATATATAATATCTTTACATGCTACAGAATAAAAAATTAAGATATGATGTCTCAATTTACATATTTAACAATTTGGGCACAAATGAGTTAACAAAATAAAAATTCCCAGTTATTATTTTATGAAGCGGCCCCTGAAGCGAGAGGATAGGCTATCCAGCAGTACTGTCCTGAATACTTTTGCAACACCCTGTACGCACGTCCAAAAGGGTTGATGTTTCTGATATTCTATGAAATTTAGGTTAGAGGATCAGAACCGTTTACGTTGAAATTGCATAGGCAACAGAAACTCATGCACCGGTGTATCTATTTCTGTCGAGTTATAAATAAAAAAGAATTGGTACAACCACAAAGGCATTGATTACATGACCATTAGATTAGGCTTACTTTATTCTTACTCACCGAACAAAAATGCTTTGTAGTGTATTCTACATTTGAGCATCATTTCATTTACCTTAGAAATATACGTCAATGTTTATTTACAAATAGATCATGCTAATTATCTAACAAAATTCCACGGAATACACAGTTATAAATATAATTTTTATATGATGTATAAAGATCATTGGAGAATTTATTTCCTTGCTTGGAACACGATCTGAATTGAAATCTAAAAATCTGCTTTGTTTACCCGAGGCATGTAAACAAAGCAGAGTGAACAATAATTGTTGTCAGCTCTGCTTCCGCACTGGCACGTCAGGCATGTTAATAAAGCAGAGTGAACAATTGTTGTCAGTTCTGCCTCGTGTACCACTTCAGACTTTAGAGAAAGAAAGATTTTGTTTGGAATTACAGGCTGGACTGTTCTCCATTAAGGATAATCATTTAATGTGTTCAATATGGTGTCCCTCTTGGTCAAGGCACATTTGAAGGCGCTGAATCCAATCATCATGCATCGCAAAAGGATTTCTGCAGATATGCTGGCACAAGCTTCTTCAATGCATTGCTGGAGATGGTGTCTGTTTCTGATTTTCTCTACATATACGAGTTGCTTTAAATGACCCCACAGATAAGTCAAGTGGTGTGAGATCAGGTGATCTGGATGGCCATTCCACAGCACCATGTCGGCCTATCCAATGACTAGGAAATTGAACATCTAATCACCGAACAAGATACCTTGTGTAAAAGAGGGATCTTGTCGATGTTACTCTAGGGCCCACATGCAAAACTGCATACGTCTGTTTGGGTTATCCTCTGCTAGGTGCTGGAGTATCTGAATCTTGATTGGATGCCATTGATGAGCATGAAGGATTCCTACGATCGATGACTGGATGATTCCACATTCTGCTGACAAACGTTCCTCTTGACGAAGGACGCCAAAACCATTGTTGAGGTTGTCTCATCAGTTGCACTTATTGGATGGCCACTCCGTGCTTTGTCAACCACAGTCCCAGTTTCTCGGAATTTTTTAATTAAGCAACTGACAGTGTTGTGTGAAATTGGAGGTCTTTCTGGGTTGTTAAAATCTGCAGCTATGAATAGAAACTTCGTTCTCCAGACATCAAAATGACCTCAATTCTCTCCTCCGTGATCAAAACCATCTTCATTTACCTGCTACAAAATGAAGCAAAATGTGTTATAACTTTTGAACCATAACTGCTACTTCAAATCTGTTTACAGGAATGAAATTGTCAGAAAATGCTAATGTTATTTGATATAGCACACGACCCCCTTTCCATTTAAAAAAATTGACTTAGATTCAAGACGGCCATGTTCGGTACATACCGTAAAAGATAGATCACCTCACCCATACCTTACTGGAATATTCAGATTTCCCAGTTCCTGCAAGGTTTTCGAAAAAACAGGGTGTCTGCGACTTTTGACTTTTCCTGTATTTTTCCACATAGGCACCTTGACGATTTAGGCATTTATCCCAATGCTGCTTCAGTTTCAGTATACCCGCTCATAGAACTCTGTCACTGTGAATAAAGCCAATGGTGCATGCCAGATTTGAGTTCATTGTCAGCCTCAGACCTCTGACCAGCCAAAGAACCAAAGAGGTTTTCATGGAACCAAAGAGGTGGTAGTCTGAGGATGCTAAGTCCGGACTGTAGGCTGAGTGGTCCGGAACCTCCGAACCGAAATAGACCAATTTTGCTTTGATGACGTTTTCTATATGCAGGCATGCTTTATCATGAAGAAGTCGAACATCATTTCCTCTTTCTGGTTGCTTATCCCGAAAGCACACTGCAGTTTAGTCACTGTTTCAAAATAGTTAGCAGCATTGATGGTTGACCCACAAGGCAGGATGTCTGCAATTAGAATCCTTGCATATCTCAAAAAACTATAAGCATAATCTTCCGAGCTGAAGGAGGAACTTTGAAGTTTTTGTGAACTGCAGAATGTGGACGTTTTCATATCATGCTTGCAGTTTTAGGCTCAGGTGTGAAGTGCAAGACCTAGCATTCATCTCCTGTGACAATGCCATTCAGAAATGCATTTGCCTCCTGGTTATGCCTCCAGATATTGTAGACTGACGCCATTTCTAGAATCCAACGCGAACAGACTTTGCAGTATCCATGCTTCTCATGCACCATAACACGTGCAGATCCATAAGATATGTTAAACGTTTCACTCAATTCTTTCAAGGAAATAAGTCGATTTTCTCTGATTTTGTTGTTCATGTCCTTGATAATGGCTGGTGTTGCCGCTGATCAGCAATGCTATCTCTTCTTTCCTGAAATATTTTACACCATTTAACACTTTGGAATAGTCCAGACAGTCGGCACCTTAAACTTCTACCATTTCCCCATGAATTTCAGCGGTTTTCTTCCTTTTACAAAAAGAAACCTTATAACAGCTCACTGTTCTTCCACTGTAGACTATGTAATAGCGATGGCCATTTGTAAAACGACTGGTAGCACATAGTGTGCTTAATATGCATATACTCCCCCGTTCAAGTGTATGTGGTACAGCCATTTGCTGGAAGTTTCCAGATGGCTGTGGTGAACCATTCCTTGAGTGTGTTGGTGCAGCATGCACGGACAATAGCCTGCAATTCCCCTGTTTTGTTCTCCAGCTCATCACATGTTATGTGCCTATTTACCATAATCAAACTTGACACTGCATCCACATTTGCTGCTGTATGCGATGTTGAAGGTCGTCCTGTGCTCACATCTTGGGCTACCATTTCCTATCCACTGTTGAACTTGGCCAACCAGTAGAACACAGTTTGCCTAGATGGTGCCCCATCTCCTCACATCGGCACCATACGATGGTTGAAATCGTCTCCTGAAACCCTTTCTTTCCACAAAAGCCACACTATCCACAGCTGGCTGTGATAATCACGTTCCATCTTTGCTGTCTCTGAGTGCACTGATGGCGATGGAAAGAACAACTACCGCATTAAATTTTTAACTAGCTGGTAGCGCCAGCTGTGTATCTCAAGCTCCCTGCTCTAAATTTCTCGGTGTTTCACTGTTGCATGGAGTTCATTTACGACATGAGAGGGCTTGTATCGATCATTTATCTATGGCCTAAATAGTTGCAGTAGCTTTATTATTAAAAAAAAAAAAAAAAAAAACAAAAGGAAGAAAAAAAAGAAATATTGGGTGCTCCCCCTATTACAAGAACATAGAAATAAAGTTATGTTCCAAATTCTTTTTGAGGATATACGAAAACATGGCAAATTTAAAATGAAATGAGACAAGACAGATAATGACAAGGTTCAAGTAAAGTTAGGCCTCATGTAAAATGCTGTCGCAGGGCCTATTTTCATAAATATGTGTATTATGGAAATTCAATGCGCATGGACTTCAGAAGCATGGGGCATGTGAAGTCCCACTGTTTGCATTGTCTCGTGATTGGGTGTGATTGTTTATTTTGTGACGTTCCATTATAGGGTAGTCACGTGTGTCTGATGGCAGGATAATAGGAATAAGTCTCGTAGAAATTAAAATGTTTATTATCTAAGTGACATCGTTAGTTTTGCGTGGTGCGTTTTATAACGAGTGTTTTGTTGTTGTATGAATGGTTATTGTTTGTGGTGCGGCAAAAATATGAATGCGTGTGTCATTATTATTGTTAAGCGGAGAGTGTAGAATGCTGTGGACGATCGTCAATGGTCCTCTGTTGGAACTGTATTGTTGAGTAGTTTTCCACGAATATAGCTCAGCTTCCAATGGGGGATTGTTGCGATCGTTTTCGGCGAAAAAAAAAGTGATGAGCGGGTCATTCCGTTTGTTGAGAAATAAAATTTAAGAGATTCTTTTTTTTTTTTCCCTCTTGAACTTTCCTCTTGTTGAGAGAGGACATATTGTGTTAAGCTTTGTAAATGTTTGTTTTGTTTTGAAAATGTGATGGCGAAAAAGAAGCAGGATTTATGTTGTTGTGAAAAGGAAAAAACAATGTTTCTCCATAAGAATATCTAGTCTGTTCTAATTATGAGATTCGTCGCTGAGAAATTGCAATGAGCTCGTCAAGGTTGGAATTCGTCTAAAACTGTCCTAAGTAAATATGTGCTAAGAAAAATTTCTTTAATTTGTTTTTGTTTCTCATATTTGCTAAACTTGCATTTTCCGACATGAGCTAACATCTGGCCTTCGCCGACTGAGTGAAATGAGCAGCGAGCTTGGACCCATGATGGAGCCTGGTTACAACGACAGATAGCGCAGTCATTGAGCGTTCGACTTCAGCAATGGAAGGAGGGACCATAGGTTTGGGACCTGGCGAGTCATCATAATTGGCAGGAATGTGAAATACCCGGTGAGTTCGTTTCAATTTGTTGAGTTAAGCCCACAGACACATGCGAAAACTATCATGAATCGATCATTGATTACCCCAGAGCCCTGACTACAACGTAACGGATGATAGAAAGCGCCCACGATCCTTGTTTATGTGTGTTTAGAAAGACAATTTAATGTCTTCAACAGCTGATTAAGATGGATTATTAAGTGAATAATACTATATCTTATTAAGCACCTTGCCAGTGCAATTGGGCAGCAGCTAATATAGTTTTGAGGCCCGTAGTTGTAATTCGACATATAGTCTTGACTGATGAACTGGGAGCGCGGTTCATTGAACTAGAGTGACTACACAAATATTGTGGGGGTGGGGAGGCTACAATTTCAAAGAACATATCAGGAAGAGGTGTTTGCTCCCACTGTGTGAAGTCTTCAGTCTTCTGAAACAAGCCACCCCAGCAGTTGCACAACCTCTAGTCGCCAAGTGTGTTGCTCTTGATTTTCTGGCTTCTGGGAACTGACAGGTTGCTGTAGCCACGTGTGTAAATGATAACTATTCTAGCTATATCTTGAAGCAGGGCATGGAAGTGACTAATAAATAGGGCATTTTTGGTCAGAAAGTAGGGCAAGTCAGAGATAAAAGTGCATATGGTTACTTTATACACTGAAGAGCCAAAACATTATGACCATCACCACATTGGTGAATGAAGTCATCTGGACCACATGGAGGGCACGTAATTAAGTGGGAATGGTATTTAACTGCCACTGGAGAAGGTAAGGAATCAGTCTTGCACTTAATTTTGCGAGTGATGGGAAAGGCTGCTGATCTAAGCGAATTTGATAGAGGGCAGATTGTAATGGCCCGAAGACGCAGATTGAGTATCTCCGAAACTGCACGACTGGTAGGTTGTTCACGATCTGCCGTTGTTAGTATTTATGCAATGTGGATAAATGACGGTGAAATCAGCAGTAGATGCCAAGTTGTTGGATGCCCACGCGTCATCAAAGAAAAAGGACGCTGGAGACTGTCCCGCTTGGTAAAGCAAGATCAGCGCCAGACAGTGGCTCAGCTGACAGCCCAATACCAAGTGCAAGTGTTTCGGAACGCACAGTTCAGCGGACACTGTTGGATATGGGACTGCGCAACAAACGTCCCACTCGTATGCCTCTGTTGACCAAGCGTCATTGTCAACTACGCCTACAGTGGGCCCAGGAACATCGAGAATGGACCATGGATAAGTAGAAGAGAGTTGCCTGGTCAGATGAATCACAATTTCTTATTCGTGTCGATGGTCGTGTCAGGGTACACCAACTTCCAGGCGAGCAGTTGCTCCCTCCCTGTATAGCAGGCCGTACACAGGCTGGTGGCGGCATTATTATGCTTTGGGTGACGTTCTCATGGGCGGCTCTGGGACTCGTAGTTGTGGTAGAACGGACCACGAAAGCTGTGGACTATCTGAACATCATTGCGGACCAGTTTCGCTCTTACATGGCGTCTGTCTACCCAACTGGAAATAGAATCTTTTGGCAGGACAACGCCCCATGGAATCTTCCCTCGAATTGTGTTGGAGTGGTTTGAGGAGAATAAAGATGATTTCCAATTAATGTCCTGTCCACCTAACTCACCGGATCTTAATCCGATATAGCACATTTGGGATGTCATGGAGCGGCAGCTCAGATCTCAAACATCACCGTGTCGGAATATCTCGACTTTGCGTCACCGCTGCTTAGACATTTGGTACAACCTGTCTCCAGTCATCTACCAAGAATTTGTGGCATCCATATCCATGCCAAGGCGAGTTGCAGCTGTTTTACAGGCCAAAGGTGGCTCAACGCGTTATTGAGTAGGTGGCCATAATGTTTTGGCTCTACAGTGTAGATCCAACAAAAAAGGGCAGGGCACGTTGAAAAAGTGCAGGGCATCGCGCCCTTCTGTTTCTACCTAGATGCAACACTGTTAAAGTTGCTGGCTTTGTGAGCATGCTCTCTCTATGATTGGTTTCCTTCTCTTTTCCTTTCTCTCTCTCTCTCTCTCTCTCTCTCTCTCTCTCTCTCTCTCTCTCCAAGACTGTGAAGAGAAAAAAATTTCTCCAACAAATAATTTTGATTTTCTAAGTTCCTTAATTTATTTTAATACAACACGAATTACATATTGTGATTTGTAGTGACTGTCTTGTAACGAGTTCAACGGTAGTTAATAACAAAAATATTACTGTTCTGTAGCAATTGTCAAGCATGGTAATATGAGATGCTACCCAAATAACCCAAGAATTTTAATATTCCGCCCAACCCAAAAACATTACGAGGTTCTGCCACTAAATGCCTCTTAGTGCACCTTTCAGCAGGTTTGGAAAAAAAACAATTTTTGAAGGAAAAAAAAACAAAAAAAAAAACCGTTTTTGTTGTTTTAAATCACATTTTTTGTTTTAAAACAGTTGTTTTAAACACTTTTAATTTAAACTGTTTTAAACACGTTTTAAAACAAAAATTTGTTTTAAAACAACTGTTTCAAACATATTATTGAAGAAATATTTAATGCTTTTAAACATATTGCTTGCATATGATGCATTAGATTCAAATATTTTATTTGGTGATATGAATAAAAACTATAATTCTTTAAATTATATTTTGATTAATAAAGTAATAATTTATGAAATACCAACAGACCCGGCAATGCTTCGCTATTGTTATATATGAGCGCCTTTTAAATGAAGCGTCATCTTTTGACTTTTCTATGAACTGTACTAAGCTGAGCATACTCCGTAAACTTTAAATTAAGATATCTTTTTTTCATAAGCTTATATGTTGCTGCAAGCTACCCTCACCGTACCTGTGAAAACTCCATGAAAATTCGTCATGTAGTTTTGGAGATTAGCATGTTCAAACAGACAGACAAAGTTTTTAAAAATGTTCTTATTGTATTCTGTTACACTCTCCAATTACCAACCCTTTAGCTGAGTGAGTTTGACGCAGTGCCGGAAAAAAAAAGGTGGAGATAATGTTCACTTTTTCTGTATATTCCATTCAGAAATTGCAAAATTTCATCAAAAAAAAGTCCGAGCAACGCCGGGTATATCAACTACTTCATAATAAATCGAAAAATAGTCCTAGATACTTTAATAAATTTTAAATCAAATAACAATCCATATTTTATGACCAATGTAAAAACTAAACTTTCAAACATGCGAGTTAATATTTTAATTTATGAACCCCCCCAAAAAATCCGGAAAACATAAAATACCAGAAAATTGGATCCAGATAATTAAAAAATGAACCAAGCAGACAGTTCATTTGTCATTTTTCATAGCAACAATGTGACCTGGTTCTTCTGAAGTGAAGCTCCCATCCCTGAATACTCCGTTTTCAATGTGAATGGTTTTGCATTTGCCCACCCCAATTGCATGTGAATGTCTTTTGAAAAAGTTTGTGTAATGTCAAGTAAGTGTTTGTCTGGAGGCTTAGATTTTCATGACGTCCATGTAGAGTAAGTGTGAAAGCGTTTAGTGGCAGCTTTTATTGTGTTTAAGCTTTTATTGTGTGCAATCTTTGGGCCCTCCTGGCACCCTTCATAAAGCGAAAATCGAAAAAAACAGAAATTCGTTTTTTGGAAATATCCCCGAGAACCTTCCTTCCGAATTTCGTTGCCTTATCGTTATTCCCCGCGAAGTTGCATCAAAATATCAGAAAATTTTGTGAACCACCCCCGAAAATCGATTATTTTTCAGATTTTGCACCTTTAAAATTCGAATATCAAAAATCCTGGAAACTACTTTTTTGGAAAGGTAGCTAGAAACCTTCCTGCAAAATTTCGAAGATCTGCGTTTA
>JAHWFO010001075.1:905804-1024198 GCA_023313115.1 Rhysida immarginata
ACTAACTTTAAATAGTTATAGCTCGTAAACTTAATGCCATTAGCATGAGTTACTATCCCATATAATAGTGGGAGGGGTGCGTAACAACATATTTAAATTTCAGTTAAATCCAAGCTTAGCAGACCTGGTTCCCCCCTTGTCAGTATAAAGTAATTATGTGTGGTAATTACTTTATGTGTGGTAATGTTTAAATAACCTTAGGCAGCGGTGTTTTTTTGTCAGTAGTGTTTGATTTCAAAAACCAAAATTCATTCCAGCCTTTTTTTTCTTTGTAAACAGAATATATTCCTGTCATAAACCTTTTTTTTTAATTTCACAAGTTTTGTTAATGGTTTTTGTTTTCAAACAAACTTTTTTGGTTTGAAACATGTTTTGAACCAGTCTTTTTTATTTAAAACAATTGTTTTAAATCATTTTTTTTTTTTTTTTGTTTTAAAACATTGAGTGATGTTTTAAAACATGTTTTAAACAAAGATTTTTCTATCGATAAGGTTACCTGATGCTTGGTAGGCTTATCTCCAGTTATAATATCATTTATTATTTCATGTTTTAAACAATTGTTTTAAAACATTTGTCTTAAAACAAACAACCCTGCCTTTCAGCTGCTGCTCTGCCAAGTTTGGTACATGTAATTGTAGGCGCATTTCTTTGTGAGTTATTGCTGTTTGTGTTGCACCGTGTTCTTCTGCTTCTGTGAATTTCCAAATGGCTGACACTCATGAGGAAAATTTTTAATTGCATCAAATTCTGTTTCAAGTTCAAGAAAACTGCAGCTGAAACTCAACTGCATTCTGCTTTTGGTGAGAATGCCTTGACTCAAGTTGAGTGAAGCAAGAACATTTGAGTGGTTCAAGCATTTCCAGGAAGGCATTTGCTCTTTACAACTCGAACGTCAACATGCACAACCACAGAAATGATCACAAAAGTGTGCAAAGTGATTCGCAAGACTTGGATTGTCGTATGAAGCTTGCCAACAAATTCTAACCGATGAGCTGAACATGAGATGAATTGCAGCAAGTTTGTCCCTTGCTTTCTCAACAGCGACTAGCAAGCCCTCTGGATTCAGATGAACTGCAAGAAACAGTTCGACATATCCAAACTTCTTATCCAGAGTCATTACAAGTGATGAAATATTGGGTTTATGGTTATGATCCTGAAAGAAAGCAACAATCATCACAGTGGAAGACATCATCCTCCCCAAGGCCGAAAAAAGCACACCAAGTTCACTGCAACATCAAGTCCAGGCTGATAATTTTTTCAATATTCGAGGAATTGTGCATAAGGAGTTTATTTGACCTAGTCAGACTGCCAGTGGGAAGTTTTACTGCGAGGTTTCGAAGAGACTGAGGGAAAAAGTCCGTGCAAACGGTCTGAGTTTGTGGAAGAATAAAGACTGGTTATGAAGGAATTTCTAGCAAAAAAACATGGCAGTGGTCCCCCACCCTCCCTATTCTCCTGACCTAGCCCCCTGTGACTTATCGGTTCCCTAAAATGAAAGGGTGGCATTTTGACTCCATTGAAAATATCCAATTGGAATCACAACTGGTCTTGAACATCCTACAGCCTTTGGACTTCCAGGAGTGTTTCCAACAATGGGAAAATTGCTGGGATCATTGCATACTTGCTGGAGGTGACTAATTGGAAGGTGACAGCAGAAATTAGGGTGTAAGGTATGCTTTCTGCTTTTTACAAGAAAATTGTCGGAAATTTTGGATAGCAACTCGTAAGTTTGTGCTGTACTGTGTAGGCCAAGTGAAACCCACCTATGTCTCCTGGACTTTCCCACACAGCACTGAGCACAGGGTGGTTGGACCATTAGCTCAGAGCAAATCAACAGACATAGACAAGTGTAAGACTGGGAAACGCAGTTTATTCAACATAAACATAAGATTCAAATATCAGTATTCTATGGGGAACCCTGAGGACCCCCCAAAAAATTATCCAACAATAATAAGAACAAATGCAATAATCCAACCCATTAGCGTTAACTTAGTTCCAGAACTCAACCCCTTTAACCATAAGCAAGCAAACAAGTAATAATTCAAGTATACTTTATCACAATAATATAGCTACCCCAGGTAGCTAAGGCACGGTAATCATTATCACATTCCAGAAATGACAACAATACTGCAAACTCAACCAGTCACACTTATTCAATGCTGAAGCATGGCACTCACTAGCTCAATGCTTCAGGGGTAGTACCAGATGACAACTATCATTGCTGGTTAACTATCATATTGTGCGAGTCGATCCAAGCAAGGAGGATTGTTCGCAACCATACAAAGAATTATGGCCAATTTCAAAAAAGTAGGTTACGATGCTGAGCATATTTAACCACCGCTTGTCGCGTCTCACGATCACAGCTTAAGCAGAGGCTACAATTAGTGATTATTGGACGAGGAGGTAAAAATTTGCCCCGTGATTCTCAAAGTACCGCTAACAACCACATACAGGAGCAGAGCATTACGGATCCACAGCAGTTAGTGTATGCAAAGCAATGGTTCTGGGCTGCTAATCATAACAGTCTCAGACTGCACGAAAATCAACGCTCCTCCAGTCCGCACAACTTAACACCCCTATAAGCTTGATCTGAGCCGTGAATGCTCAGCTGCATAAAGCTCCAGGGCAATAACAATTCACCAGGCATAGAACCCGTTTCTCTACTGACTGAGCGGCTATGAATTAGCATTCATGAACACTAAAACAACGCTCTGTTATTCTTACGAGCAAGGGTGGGACAGAGTCAACATGTGTTGAGGTAGTTCAGATGCTTGGGCACGGCTCGATCGTAGCGGTAAAACCACGATATCACACACTGGGCCTCCAGTTGAAGTAGGTGAAAAAAAAAGGCAATCACACTTCAGGCAGGAACTGAAGATCGTGAAATGATATACCAATCTCACTAATCAGAAAACATATTTTCCAGGGAGTTCATAATTATACCCTTCACCTCCGGGCATCTTCTCATCTTGGACGTGCAGGCAGATTCATATGACCACTACGCAAAGAAGCGTAGTCAGGAGTCACCTACTGCCATATGGCATGCAATGCAGTACACGCTTTTATCAGTACTCCATGGGAACATTTATATCACGTCAAACTTGCGCAACATTAAAAAAAAAACAAAAAAAAAAAAAACTACTTACAAAACAAGGGCATTTCAATTACCAAACATTATCAATAAACACGCAGATCCATTAGCAAACAAAAGAGGAGCTTAATACAGCGATCAGAGAGTCTCATGGCAACCCAAATCGGCAGTAATGCCCGTCATCTTAAAACTTTTTCCTTGGAAAAAGAACATCTCTCTCGCACAAGACAAAGCTGCCTGTCCTCTCTAGGGAATTGACATTTCGTTACAAGACAATTCGTGACAAACCCAGCTTGTTCCGAAGAATTTGCGAGAGTCAGCTTAAAATTAAAAAATGTACCATAAATTTATGCAGTAAACCTTGCATATTTTAACATAAACGCGAATATAAGGTCATTTTATTCTATCATTAGTCTATTTAAAAAGCGTCGCTCATGATTAAAACAGAAGAAATCCTAAAATCATGCACTTTTTTTTTTTTTTTTGTTAAAACAATAAAAAGATCATTTTTACAACTTCAATTATACAATCAAAAAAGCAAATGTTTAATCATTTAAACGTTTTAGAATCTTACAATGTCTTTCTAATATGGCTTGTCGCAGTCACGAATTGCCCGTTGCGATTTGTCTTGTGACGAAATGTTGGTTTTCCCCTCTCTGCAAGTGAGCTTCACTGTCACATACTTAAACAATGCCCCGAAACGATCTCCTTGGACGGGATGACGAAAAATGAACTTTATCATACTCTCCGAGAAAAACGTCTACAACAATAAGTGCTACTAGGGAGGACATTGATGATGACCATCAACAGCTGAATTTGTTAACGCACACAACAATGCTCTCTGGACACAGCTTAAATAAAACAAAACAGAATTCTTAATACATAAATAAAAGCAATCTCAACAAACAGAAACTAATTAAAATTATTTATCAACCCCAGCACAAAACAACTACAGAACTTAAATCCCATATACTAACCACACTGCTAATAAATGGCACAAGTTCACAAATTTAGAGTAAATTGTAGAAAATAGGAATATTTGGAATGTGTATAAAATCTGCCGTTTATTTTTATATTCTGTAAAAACTGTATCAAGTTCATTTCATCAATGCTTTTTATTTTTAGGAAAAAAGCAAACTCAATGGAGATTTTAACTTTTACCTCAATAAGAGTTACAATTTGGATGTTGACTCGGATGATGAGGTGCCAGTTAAAAAATATAAGCGCAGACCTAAGGTAAGCCTTTTTTTTAATGGATGTATTGTAATTATCTTAGAGACATTTAATAAAGTGTTTGTTTCTGTGTTTTTTGTTTTCTTCTCCCGCCCCCCCCCAGACCCCTGAAGTAGAATCTCCTCCTTATCATGATTTTAGTGAGATTGAAGCATTCAGTTTAATAGTTTCTGGTGAAGAATCCACCAATGAGAAGCAATCCCAAAAAAGGGATAAATCAATTTTAGTTTCTAATACAATTGAAGTATTGGCATCATGTACAAGTGAAGATGAAGTATGTGAAGCTATTCCTAGCACCAGCCACTTAGATGGCGATAAAAGCATTCAGAGGTTGCAAAAAAACATAGATTTAAATTCATCTACTAATAGTGAAGATTCTGAAAGCATTCATCCTTTGAAAGCAGAAGAAACCAAAGCATGTGATAAAACTCGCAGCTTTTTTGAAACTGGAGGTTTAAGCGACATTGAAAAAGCCGGTGATGAAAGAAAGTTAAGTGACAGCAGGAATCGGAGGTCTTTTAAAATCAAAACTCGCAAAATTCAACATTATAAAAGGGTTTTGAAGAAACCACTCGTCTCCACAAGCACACCTATAAACATATATAAGCGGTTTTCCCCTTTTCATTCATCCAAGAAGAACCCACAACTTTTGCTCAAGAGTGTAATTGAAATTGAATCTGATGGATATCAAGCTGATTCCCAGTCTTCCAGTTATACAAGTGATAATTTAAGTTCTTGTAAGACCATGTTGCTGAACATAGAGAGCTGCAGTGGAAACAAATTGTCTTCTACGTCTGCTCTTCAAATGGGAAATAAAAAACATGATCAAAAGGAAGAGAAGCAAATTAATATGATCCCAACACCAGTATCTACCAAAATTTCCCTGACAAAAAAGCCTTCGTTCAATCCACTTTTAAATTGGAAAACTGATCATGCCTTGAATATTGATTCGTATTCACGTGTTAACAAAGAACATCCGTCAGTGGAAATTTTTAAAGACATTGATGCCTCTAGTTGCATGCCTAGTTTTAAGAAGCGCCACACATTAAGAAAAATTTCTCTGATTCCACCAACTCTGGAGAAAATTGAATATTCACCTGCATTAGGATTCATTTCAGTTCTAAACAAAAATGACTTCTCAGCCAGAGCAGAACGAACATTTCGTGAAATCCCAGTGAATTGCTCAAATTATTTGAGAAGATCATCTCGTTTGCCGTGCACTCCACAGGAAACTCCAGGAGCTCCTTTATCTTTAATGAAAAGCCACATGGTAAGTATTTCAATACAGTGATTGAAAAAGTTAGTACAGTGCTACAGCACTTTATTTTTAATTTGTTGTCTCGCATTTCAGGCATCCTTAACACCTGTGCAAGAGTCAAAGAAAAACACAGCATATGAGAAAGTAATGGAGTACTGCAAACAAAAGAAACCATTTGGATTTCTAAATTTTTCAAGGTAAATAATATTTTTATTACCGGTACATCTTATTTTATATTATATTCAGAATGATTTAAAAATAACGTGAGGTATCCAGAGCCCTCTAATGAGTAAAGTATTAGGATGAAATATAACCAAATTTGATGGGCATACATAGTGGACCATGGGATTTAGATTTCTAAAAAAATAAAAATTAGTACCAAAAGTCGCTACCAATAAAATTTTGGCCCTGCAAAAGTGTATTAGTGTGAATACTGAATGATTAAATGCCAAATGACACAGCACATATCAATTTTATTAACAACAAATGGTTGTAACTTACAAATGAGGTCAATATGACCACCGTCGTCATGTTCCAAGAACTTCATACGATGCACGACATTTTCCACGGTGCCTCGCATCATATCAGAATTAATTTGTCTCGCATATAGCGTTATTCGGTCTTTCAACGTTGCGATATCGGGGACATGTCTTTGATACACAACACCTTTAAGAAATCCCCACAACTAAAAGCCACAAGGATTGAGATCGGGCGACCCAGTGGCTATACCGTAGGAAATGCACGACTAATGACTCTGCTGTCAGAGAAATTTTGCTGCAACACATGCTGCTTATGTCCAATGTGGGGTGGTGCACCATCCTGCATGAATGTGGTCAAATACAGAGACATCCTCGTTGCTGCAGTTACGGAACCACGAAGTTTTGTAGCATATCGGCATACCTGTCAGCAGTAATGGTACAGGTCACTGGTCCATCTGCACGATTTTCCTCGTAATAGTAAGGACCGATGATAAAAGATGCCGTAAAGCCACACTACACAGTGATTTTCGGCGACTGCAAACAAGCGTGCGGATTATTCGCAGCCCAAATGCGGCAGTTGTATGTGTTAATACCACCGTTCAAATAAAAGTGTGCTTCGTCACTCCATAAAATCTACCACAGCCATGCACCATCAACTTACATGCGTGCTAAGAATCTCAATGAAAAATCAAACTGGATGGCTGCAATGCCAGGAAGCAAATCTTGAACAGAAGAGATATTATACGGGTTAAACTTCAATATCTGATGCAGGATTTTTCGGACTGTTGAGTATGGGATCTGCATGTGCCGTGATACTGCCCGAGCATTGCTGGTACTCTGCACATTCGCCATCTCCTGTTCGACAACAGCAGTTGCAACTTCAACTTGTTGCTGATTAACCGCTTTGCGTCCCAGGCTTGGTTGCTGTGCTAGAATTCCTGTAGTTTCAAATTGTTGAATCATTTTCGTAAGTTTGTTGTGCTCATCAGTCCTTTTTGCAACTTTTTAAACCGCCGAAATTCACGAAGGGCAGCATTGGCATTCTCGTTCTGCTGATAATACGGAGAATGCCCATGCTGCCCATAAGTCAAGAGCCAGCCTTATCTTCTAAGTACAGTCCTGTAAGATAAGAGCCATCGAAAGGCAGTTGGCCTCAAATTGATGAGAATTCTCCCACCTTTTCTTTTATACTCATGATCGCTACATGGAACACATTTATGCAAATTAATGCATTTTATTTGGTAAACAGCACCAAAATTTTATTTTTTAGAAATTGAAATCCCGTGGTTTACTATGTACACCCATCAGATTTGGTTATGTTTTGTCCATTATTTTACTTGCTAAAGGGCTCTGGATACCTCACGTTATTTTATAACCATCCTGTATATTATTTTTTAATAGAGAAATATAGAAAAATCCTTTAAGGTTGAAAATGTTTTGGGTGAAAATGGAAAACTTGCGTTATTACACACTTTTATTTAACTTCACCTGTTTGTGTGTTTGCACAGATTTTGTAATCAATATTTTGCTCACTTCTTGACTATCTACAGCTCTGCAAATTTTTCCCAACATCATCTTCTCAATGACAATGCCTGCTTCAGTTGTTAGTTTCAGTAGTTATTCATTTATTTGTAAGTAATGTATAATTCAGGGTGCGTACATGGCCTGGAAAACCTTGAAAATGCTTGAATTTCATAATTTTTTTTCAAGGCCTTAAATATCCAGGAAAAATGTATGTATTTTTTTGATTAACCTGGAAAGTCCTTGAAAATCGATCATTTGTAGGTTCATTATTTAAGTTACCGTTTCATGTATGACTGCCATTACATAGATAAATGGCCACGATAATCATTTTGTTACTAATTATTATTATATGAGCGGAGATTGTTTCCCGCGATCACAATGATACATTGTTGCTGTAGTCGCTGACGCTTAAGTTTTACTTTCACTTTCAGTATGTAGAATTTTTTCTGTTTCGCTAAAGAAAAAATAAATTACCCATAAAATTATGCAATATGCGTAAATGCTCATTCAGCCAACTTTGTTTTAATAATCTTCCTGGTTATTCAACTTGCATATCAAAAGATCTGAATAATCGTCATGTTGTAAAATGTACTTTGTGTGAAAACTGTGCATGTTTCCAGTATGGGTGAGTCTGGATTGAAGAGTCACATGAAAAGCAAAAAACATTGTTTGCTCTTATCAAACCGTGAGAAAAACATTACAATTGATCAGCTGTTAATGAATAAAACCAGTCATGATACGCCGACAACTTCCGTCCAGTCATCTTCAACGTTACAAATTCCTCAGGAGAAAAATGCTACAATTAAAGCTGATACACTTTGTGCATTAAAGATGGTGAAAAGTCATTATTCCTATCAATCATGTACTGGTAATGATTTATTATTTAAACTCATGTTTCCGAATAGTGTGATAGCAGAAAATTTCTCCTGTGGAGAAAAAAAATGTGCTTACATCTGTTGCTTTGGTTTGGTTCCTTATTTTCCTTATTTAAATCCCTTCTTGTCAGTGATATTAAAAGTGAAAATAAACATTTTGTAATTTCATTCGATGAGAGCTTAAACAGATTTACTTAAACAAAAGAAATGGATGTTCATGTAAGATTATGGGAAAATGGTAAAATCCAAACAAGATATTTGAGTTCAGTCTTCTTGGGACATGCATCTGCAGATACAGTGATGGAAAAATTTTGAGAATTCATTGAATGTCTTCCATCAAAAAATAGTCTTCAATTATCAATGGATGGTCCGAATGTCAATTGGAAATTTTGTGACTTGTTTCAAGCTTCAATTTCATCTGATTTTAATATGTTATTTTTAAATGTTGGTAGCTGTGGTCTCCATATAATGAACAATTCATTTATACATGGATCCAGGGCTAGTGGATGGGGAATTGAAAAACTGCTTACAAGCGTTTACAGATTATTCAAAGATTCTCCTGCAAGAAGAGAAGATTTTGTAGATAAAATAGGTGTACCAAAGATGCCACTCAAATTTTGTCCACACAGATGGCTTGAAAACTCACCTGCTTGTGAGCGAGCTATTGAACTTTGGTAACATATAATAATCAAATTACAAAAAAAGTCGTAAAAAATCCTAGCACTGCTTCCTTTGATCCTTTTCCCATACCAGAATTACATTTTTTTTTTTTTTTTAATTCTGTTGCTAAACAGCTATTGCCATTTTTAAAAGGGTATTAGACAGATAAACCTTTGCTTCCATTTCTGGGTAAAGACATGGAGAAAATTATTAGAGGCTTAATGAATCGCTTTATTAAGAAGACTGTAATGGATAATGCAATTTTACAACTCTTTAACTTAGATTTGAAAGATAACAATGTGTAACTAAACAGGTGGTGGCCTTACAGTATAACAGAGGGACATCAGGAGTTCCAACTAGTTTCGCCATTTATTCCCGGCTTTGTCAAGGATATACAGCAAGAGGCCCGCAAGCCTTTATATATACAGAACAGTGGTACAAGTTAAGCAATGAGCGTAAATACATACAAAAACCAATAGGATATAAAGCAAGGGGGGCCAATGAGTTCAAAAGGACGTAATGGCCAGTAGAATAAAATAGAATAAATACAAAAATTTTTTTTAAGATACACAAAAGAGAAGTTGTGCAGAGATGGTGCGTTTAACGCGGACCGAAAAGAGAACATATCCGGTGGTCCGAAGACAAGAGAATTTACATAAAAAAACAAAATCAAATAAAGGGGTAAGAAACTTACAAAATGCAGAAGAAACATAAAATAAAATAAAAAAAAAAAAGAGAGAAAATCATAGTGGATCAGATAAAGAACTAAGTATTGCAAACACATTAAAGTCCGTCTGGCAATTGAGAAGCAAGTGTGGGGTGGACCTCTTGGCCTTGAATATTTCGATTGCTTCGAGGGTAGCAGTTTTTTCTGGTTTATTACAGATGTGCAAGACAGACATAACCTCTTCTTTTGTCTTCAAAGTGTGTCCGGAATCTACGAGATGGTTTGCATAGTGGGAGACACGGTCCCGTTTTTTATACGAGTCAAGGTGTTCCTTGAATCACAATGCGAGATTGCGGGTTGATAATCTCACATAGAATATATCGCAAAACGCACAAGTCAGGCGGTAAACTCCGGATTGGGAATATTTGTCGGAGGTGATGGAGGTGGGCGGGTTCAGGGTGCGAGCAGCTGGGGTTGGAGTACGAAAGGATATTCGGAGGCCAAGGGACGATAAGAAATCGGAAAGCTGGGAGAAATTAGGTCCCAGATATAGTAAGGACGTCTTTTTTTTAGTATGGGGCGAAACGGGAGGTGGGGGGGAGAGAAGGGCCCGTCTGCGGCGGTGAAGAATGTGAGAGAACGTGGAGGTCGAATATCCATTGGAGTGGGCGAGGTGTCGGATTATGCGGCGTTCTGAAGATCTGGATAGGGGGCAGAGGGGGAGCTTCAGGGCACGGTCGATTAAGAATCTCAGTGAGGCTTGTTTGTGGGTGGCGGGGTGTGAGGAGGAATGATGTATTAAGTTGGAGGATGTGGTCGGTTTACGGAAGACAGAAAAGGAGAAGCGGTTAGTGTGGGGGTTGTTGGTGATGAGGATATCAAGGAAAGGGATGGACCTGTTAGTTTCTAGTTCAAAAGTGAATTGGATATGTGGAGAGAAGGAGTTAAAGGTGTTAACAATATTAGTGGGAGTAGTGGATCGGGAGTCAAAAAGGATGAGGATATCATCGACATATCGGAAATATGTGATGACGGAGGAATTATTGAGGAGGGGGGTGACGTATGTTAATTCCAGGTGCTGTAGGAAAACCTCAGACAGAAAACTGCTGAGTGGGAACCCCATTCTTAGCCCTGTGGGTTGGGAATAGTAAGAGTTGTTAAATGAGAAATAGTTCTGGGAAGAAATTACAGAGAGGATAGCTAGTAGGTCAATAGTATCGGGTGCAGGGAAAGACGCAGCTAGTAACAGACACTGTAGGATAGAAAGGGTGGGGGTGACAGGGATGTTAGTGTATAAGTTGGTGATGTCAAGGGACATAAGGGAGAGGTGCTCATCAGTGTGGATGGAAGAAAGGGACTCAGGGTTAGGGAATTGCGTACATTATAAGTATTAGGGAGGATTTTCAGGTTAAAGAGGAAGGTGGAAAGGGATTTGGCAACGAGGTGGGCAGGAGCTGGGGAATAGTTAACGACGGGGCGTATAGGCATGTTAGGTTTATGGATCTTGACTAGGGCGTTAAGGTTGGGTGGGCGAGGGTTAGGTGGGATGAGGCGTCGGAGGTATCTGAAGCGTGGGGTTTGTTGATGACGGAAATAATAGATTTCTGGTATTTAGAAGTGGGGTCGGATGGGAGGGTGACAAAATTGTTAGCGGCGATGAAATCGTTAACTTTATCAATGAACGTAGAACGGTAAATGATAACCGACACGTTACCTTTATCGGCCTTGACGACGAGGGCATCGGACTCTTGTAACTTCGTCTAGAGGTGGTAGAGGCAGCAGCATCAGTGAGTAGTTCCCAGGGTGGTCTAGACGCAGACGCTTCTTTGAAGGACTTGTGTATCAGATGCCCGGCGATGGCTCGCGCTGGAGGACGATCAGTCTGGGGTAGTAGGTTGACGGCGTGCTCGACATCTGAGATGACATCGTGTAAGTCGGATCGTGTTGGCTTCCTATAGACAACGTGCTTGAGGCCTTTGTCGAGGAGTCGCTGTTCATTGTCGGACAGCTGGATTGATGTTAGGTTAACGACATTGTCGTGAAACACAAAATCACCTTCAGGAGGATGTGGGCGTGTTGGAGGCGGACGTCGGAGGTCGTCTAGCTTCTTGTACAGGGTTAAGAACTTATGCTCTTTGAAGGATTGCAGCCTAACTTCATCATCCTCGAAAAGAGGCATCAGAACATCAGGCGTTATGATGGATGAAATGTGGAGGTGCAGGCAGAATATCTCTTGGTTGAGATGATGCTTCTGCATGGCTTACCCAAGTCCTTACGGCAGCGGCCCGTGCAGCTTGGGCGGCGGTAGACCTATTCCGGACGATGACGTGGGCATACAAGGCCACCACCTGTTTAGTTAATAGGAACAGTATTATGATCCATCCTTCCACCGATATAACAATGTGTGTTGCCACTACCAGAGAATTGATATTGGTTTTCAAGCAGAAAAAAATAACAAAGAGTTTGATGTCCAGGTATGTTAGTGAGCAGCAAGTTATGGATATCCTATTACAGTGTAGAACATTTTTATAAGAACTACACTGGCAGAAAAACAAATCCCAACACCATGAAGGACTTGTGCTAGATGAATGAAATTTGGACAGTATATTCAGCTATGGTATTTATTCAATTGATTCAAGTTTCAAGGTTACAACTTATAGGGGGCGCCACCAGCGCCACCCTGTACATGGTGAAAAGCATAGTCATGCATGCAGTCATACAGTCATGCATGCAGTCATACAGTCATGCATGCATACAGTCATAGAGATGCCGAATGTCATTTTGTGGTAAGGCATTCCATGCCTGTTGTACCTGGATGGTCAGATCAGCGACAGTTGTTGCTGGTTGTGGAAGAGCCCTGACATGGCGTCCGACCATGTCCCAGACGTTCTCGATGGGCGACAGATCTGGTGATCGTGATGGCCATGATAGGATGTGTTGGAACAGCCCCCCTGGCATACCAGCCATGAATGGCAACACAATGGGTTCAACAACCATCCGAATGTAAACATTTGCCATCATGGTGACTGGGATAACCACCAGGGGGGTCCTGCTGTTGTAGGAAATCCCTCCCCATACCGCAACGCCAGGGGTGGGCCAGTATGCCGACGACGGATACAGCTCGGTAACAGGATTTCCCCACTCATCCTCCTGACCCTTGTGCGACCATCACTCTGACACAGACAGAAATGACTTTCATCCGTCAAGACCACAGACCTCCATTCTCTGCCCTTCAAGTCGCTCTGGCTTGACACCATTGAAGATGTGCCGCACGGTGTTGAGGGGTAAGAGGCAAACATGCCACAGGGTGCCTGGAGTGGAGGTTCCTGGCCAGGAGACGGTTCCGAATTGTGCGTGGAGTGACGTTGGGTGCCACAGCAGCCCAAATGTCCGCTGCAGATGCTGTCCGATTTGCCACAGCCATCCAACAGATGCGCCGGTCAACCCTGTCTCCAGTGGCCGGGGGTCGTCCAGATCTTGGTCTCCTGGTAATCCTGCCTTCCCTGGACCATTGCTGCCAACAGTTGTACACAGAGCGTCTCGACCCATGCGTTCTGCAATAGCACGGAACGAAAGTCCACCCTCTCGAACGTCCACTACACGTCCTCGTTCGAATTGGGTTAGCTGCCCATATTCACGTCGCAGTCGCCTTCAAGGCATGTTTTACTCTATAGTACTGTATCACTCACGTCCACAAGTGTCTGAAGTGACACAGACGCGCGTCTGATCTCATTTATATCTGTCATTGGAATGTCTCATTTGCATATATAGGGTGGCACTAGTGGCACCCCCTATAAATTGTAACCTTGAAACTTGAATCAATTGAATAAATACCATAGCTGAATATACTGTCCAAATTTCATTCATCTAACACTAGTCCTTCGTGGTGTTGGGATTTTTTTTTCCGCCAGTGTACTTTCAAAACTACTGGTTAAAAACCCCATACAGTACATGTATTTTCTTGTTGCTACCTTAAGTGTTTAGACTCTCAGTTAATGGCCACAAATGGAGATAGATGTGTCAAAAATTTCAAATCAATTTTAACACTTCTTGTGGATGCACATCGTCTCCAGCCCGAAGAATGTGACACTGTGTTATGGCAATTCCAAGAATTTGTAACTGATGTAGCAAAAAAAATTCAGATTTTATAAATTTTGATTCAACTGATGAGTCATCAAGGATTGATGTATGGTTTAATAAATACATGTCTTCAAATTCATCTTTCAAACAGCTGTGGAAAATTATTCAGTCTCTGTTACTTTTGTCACATGGACAAGCATCTGTGGAAAGAGGTTATTCAATAAATAAGGAACTTATTGTTGAAAATATGCAGGGAAATTCTATTATATTTCAGAGGATTATTTATGATCACATTACTTATGTTGGTGAGATTGAAAATGTTAATCTGTCTAAATCCCTTTTGTTAAGTGTTGGAAGCGCCAGGCAAAAGTATATGGCAAATGTGTGTGTGTTGGAAGCACATATGAAATCAATAGAGAAAACACATGATTCAGTGGACAAAAAAGAAAAATAATCCAAGATGTTATAATTCAAATTAAAAAGGAAAAAAAAGTATTGAAAAAGATGTGGCACTATTATTAAATGGCACAAAGGGCAGAAACTGAAAGAAATTTTGATTTTATTGTCAAATCTAATAGTTTCAGAAAATCGGCGGATGAGAAAACAGTATTAATAAACGATCTGAATCGTGAATTAACAACTAAATATGATTTACTGAAAACTACTGACTAAGAAGGTTCATTTTTTATGGATATATAGACTTATAGTAAACTAAATAAACATTTTAAATATACCATGTTTTTTGTTTCTTAGGATTCTGTAATGAAATAACATTGGAATGCTTCATTAAATATCAAGATATTATTAAACATAAGTGTTTACATTTAATTCAAAAGTGTGTTTATGTCCTTGAATTTTATCATCATTTGTCCTGGAAAAGTCTTGAAAGTCCTTGAATTTTCTTTTTCACAAAGCATACGAACCCTGATAATTTAAGTTTAATGCGTATACAATGCGATCATGACGTAATGACTATGGGTGTGTCTATTTAGTCCGACTGGCTGCCAACATTTCAACCCAATCATGCCCAGGTCGTCTCATTAGTCCCGACCGCAAATAATAGTAATGTCCCAATACTCTGATTCTCAATTGGGGTGCCATGGGGCGCAACCATGGCTGATTTGTTCACTCACTAGGGCTGGTATTTGCTCTACCATCCTCCATGCTCTTTTGATTTAAGCCCCTGTGATTATGCTTTGATTCCAAAGATGAAGGAAACACTTTGTGGGTTTCACTACTGAACTGTTCCAGAAATTCTTTAAGCGGTAGGCCAGTCCATCCGAACCATCAACAGAACTGGAACTGCTTCGGGAATTTTACGATTTCCACATTGCTGGCAACGGATTGTACATAACGCTGGAGAATACATTGAGTGGCTAGTTTATTAGGACCCCCCCCCCCCAATACTGTGTTGCGCCACCCCTAGCAGCCATAACGGCATGAATTCACCGTGGCATGGATTCAATTAGCCACTGGAAGCATTGTTCCATGATGTTTGTCTATGTGGATGCAACAAACCGCTGCTCTCAATTGATGCTTATTGGCTGGTGGTGGATCCATGCCTCGAATAACCCGATCCAGCTCATCTTGAAGATGTTCGATTGGGCTCAAATCCGGGGACTGTGGTGGCCAGAGGAGTAAGTTGCATTTGTTATTGTGCTCCTGGAACCATTTGGGTGCATTTCGGTGAAAATCAGGAAAGTTTGGCAAAATGTGTGCACGAAAGTATAGATCCACCTATGTGGGTGCATTTCGGTGAAAATCATGACAATACAAGCCTTGTGACACAGAGCTTTGGAAGTATCCTTCCGATGGGGGAAACACAGTAGCCAGGAAGGGATGAATGTGGTCAGCAACAATGGTCAGGTAGCTCTGGCCATTAAGGCATTGTTCTACAGGTATCAGCAGACCAAGAGTATGCCAGGAAAACATTCCTCAGACCATTACAGAGCCTCTACCAGCCTGAACAGTGGAAACCAGATAGGAGGGGTCCATCGCTTCTTGCTGTTGTCTCCAAATTCTGCATCGGCCATCTGCATGGTGCAGTAGGAAACGGGATTCATCCTACCAGCAGAACTTCCAGTCATCGACGGTCCAGTGTTGGTGATCACAGGCAAATTGGAGAAGTTTTTTGCGGTTTTGGGTGGAGATCAAAGATACCCAGACTGGCCGTCGGCTGTTGTAGCCCATCCTTGCCAATGTACGGTGTGTAGTGCATTCAGAGATGTTTTTCTGCAGACCAGTGTTGTACTCCACGGTTAATTGACGAGTCATGGTGTTTCTATTCGCACGAACAAGTCGTGGTTGTTTTTTGGTTACTTAACCAGTCCTGGTACACCCTTGAAATGATTGTGCAGGAAAAGCCAAGAAGACGTGCGGTTTTGGAAATACTCAGTCCATCTCGCTGGGCACCAACTATCATCCCGCACTTGAAGTCGCTCAGATCCTTTGTTTTCCCCATGGTGATGGTCAAACCATTTGCAGTTGACAAATGTGTTCTCGCTTTATATTCGTATCGACTGTCACGTGACCAACTGATAACACAGTAATTGCTATGCCAATGGATTTGTATAGTCATGGGTGTTCCTAATAAACTGGCCACTCAGTGTGTATCGAAGAATGTAAACGTTTCGCTTTAGTGCCTATTTTGCATCGGCTGCAATTACGAGGGTGGTTTGAAAAGTAACTTGTTTCAGTTGCCAGTAGATGGCAACACTAGTTTGTTCATACATGGAGCATCTAGGGCCATCTCTGTGATTAAGTATTGTATGGTTTTAAGTCATTTCAAAGTATACATTTCTGTGAGAATTGTTTAAATACTACGGTAACTATATTGAGTGTTCTATTTTTCGACAGGTCCAGTATTCTTGGCAATATTTTACATACAGTAGGTTATTTGCCATTGTCTTCTTATGTTAACGACTGCTGTAAGATGTCAGCAACAGGAAGGACCAACAGCTTAACGTGCCCTCCGAAGCATGGGGGGGGGGGGGGTAAGGAAATCCACTGGTGGTCACTCATCCAGTGACTAGCTACGCTGTCCGTAAATCCTCTACTATAATGCGATTCCACTTTTTTTAGCCCAAAAAAAACAGCAAAAATGCTATCCTCTTAATACACGAGAAATAAAATGTGCAAAAATATACAGAAAAAAAAAAACTGTTTTTTTACATTCTTAAATATGCATAATCTGGATCTTTACAATTAAAGAATCACTAAATAAAGTTGCTGGAGATCGAATGTAAGAGGATTGATGAATAAGTTGTACCAAGAGTAGATGAAGCGGGGTTGTATATATTGACTTTCATTTACAGGGCCAGAGTTTATATAGTGCTTGCAGTACTATTGCTAATCAAGATTAACCAGTCAACACAAAATGGTATACTGGGTGACATTGCCCATTGACTAAAGAATTTTTTTGACACAAGTACTGTTTTTATGGCATGACTCACCATATCGTGTCCGTTTGTAACCCAAAATGATGGAATGGGGGTGGGGGAGCATAAAATCTTAATTCAATAAATTGAATTTTGGTGATCTTAACAAGCAAACAAAGTTTATATAATTTTGAACAAAGACAAGAATGTTCACTTATGTGCATTTTTACTTTTCTACATTTCTACATTTATTTGTACATTTGGGGACAATACATAATTTAAATTATTGTATATACCGTATAATTACTGAAAATATACAGAGGGTTGATTCGGATAAAATGAGACGACTTTGCAATTCTGTTACGATGGTGTAATACCATGGCGCCACCATCGGTTGTGTTCAATGTGAGAGCCACGTTGTTGGACTATCGCCCGGCACCGTAATTTCCACTGAAGTAGGCTGAGTTTGAGGGACTCCATGGGAAGTTCGTTCCACACCTGCTGATACACTTTCCATAGCCCATCAACGGTTCTTGGTCAGCGACTTCCGAGCCATCGTTTCAGGAGACCAAAACCACAGAAATCCATCGGTAATGCGTCAGGAGATTTTACAGGCACATGAGAGAAGGGAATAACTCGTATGCCTGTCTCCTGTTCCATCTTCCTGTAGTAAGCCACAGATGACTTGGCAGTGTTCAGTTGTGTTCAGTCACTCAGTTGTGTGACCGTGCGCTTTATGACGTCGCTCCAGCCCAAGATTGTCATGAATTATTCTGGAGACTGTTGCCTGTAAATACCTTTCCTTTGGGCTAGAATTCTGTGTGTGGGGGGATTTTCTTTCAGCACTTCAGGCCGGATTTCTCGCACCACCTGAGCTGGGCATGTTGGCTGGGGCTTGTTTCTGGTCTGCTTCTCTGGTCGTCCACGTTCATTAGATGGTCGCAATTTGTTCTTTTTGATTATTCGACCCACAGTAGCTTTGAATACCACAATACCATTTTGTTTGCATAATTCCACAATGCACGAAAGACTGAAGTTAGCGTCGGAAAGGCCAAACATAGACCCTTCCCAAAAAGCTGTGATTTTGGAAGCCATGTTTCAGCACGAAATGTCCCAAATAACAGCAACAAGTGTATACAAAGCTAATCCCCATGAATAGTGGATGAGTCATGCAAATCACATTCCGTCAAGGTCATACGTGGCGTTTAAAGTCGTCTCATTTTATCTGAATCAACCCTCCGTATATTATATGGTAATTTCGTCTGAATTTCATCAGGGCAGAATATACAACTTTGTTAGTTCGTATTAGCTTTTGGCGACGAGAAATTCAAATAAAAAGTGAATTAATTTATTGTATAATAAACTGAACACTGTATATGCTCTATAATTAATGTATAATACACGGTAATTTCGTGTGAATTTTATCAGGACAGAATGCAACCGGCTCCTCCCCTCACCCCACCCAGCCGCCGTCAGTCGTTTCAGGGCTGATATTATCTTTTTGTATAATACGATCCCACAAATTTAGGTGCTTTTTTTTAGGCCAAAATTATTTGCATTATAGTAGAGTATTTACGGTAACTCCACTGATCGTTACCGATCAGCGAGGCAACTGAGCTACGATTGTGTTTATTGTTTTTGCAAAACAGAAAAAATTGCAATGAAAGGAGTGATACAATTTGTTTTATTTGAAAGGAAAAACAGCAAAGGAAATCCCTGACCTTCAGTGACTTGCATCCATCGTATGATGCCATTAGACTTTGGGTAAATGAGTTCAAACACAGCAGAACTGTGTTCAAGAGGTCCGTAAACAGCAGTCACGTCAGAAATCGACAAAATCCATGACATCGTAAAGCTGATAGGCAATTGAAGGTCTGTGAGTTAGCAAAGGCTATATTCATCTCAATTAAGTTTGAGTGCATTTCATTTTGCGCATGCAAAAACTTTGTGCGAGATTGGTGCTCCATGTGCTCACACGAACAAAAACAAATTCAAATGTTCACGTCAACGGACTCTTTGGTTATGTTAAAAAGAATATAACTGATTTCTTGCGACGTTTGGTGACCATGGATGAGACTTGCAATCCTCGCTATACCTCGGAAACAAAATGGCAGTCAAAGCAATGGACTGCATGAAGAGAATCTGCTCCGAAAAAGGCGAAGAGCGTTTCATCTGCGGATAAGATCATAGCATCAGTGTTTTGGGATGTGAAAGTAATTCTCCTCATCGACTAATTTCAGAAAGGAGGAATTCACCAACAGTAGAGAATATTATTCATCGCTTTTGGAGCAACTGAAGACAGCCATTGCGAAAAAATACTCTGGAATGAAGGGAAAAAAGTGCTTTTCCATCATGATAATGCACCAGTGTATTCAGGTTGTGTAGCTCGGGCAAAATTAGCTGAATTGAAGTTCCAATTTCTTCCGTCACACTTTATTCATCTGATTTGGCTCCCTCAGACTTCCATTGCTTCCCGAAATTGAAAAAAATTTCCTAGCTGGAGAAAAGTTTGGGTCGAATAAGGATGTGATACGCGCCATAAATGCTTATTTTGAGGGACTTGGCAAAAACCAGGGAATCAGAAACTTGGATGAACATTGAGAAAAGTGTTTTGAGCTTTGGGGGGATTGTCAAAACATAATATAATTTGCTTCAATAAAATTTTTGTTTTTAATATCCAACCAAGTTACTCTTCAAACACCCTCATAGGTGCTTGCCACTATTAAATTTCCAATCCTTGTATTGTAAGGCGAATGTTTTAAAATGTGGAATGAATTAAATGACCTGCATGAATTTCTATTGTTTATTAGCAGCTTTAACTAAAATTTAATGTCTTAAATTTAAAACTACTATTGCATCGTAGCTAAAGCTCCTTCTTGGGTTGTTTAAAATATTTTATTTAAAGTTTTCACTACCTTGCAAATGGGATGGGAAAATTGTGAGTCGGGGAATAATGTGCTGATTTGTGGCTTCATGAAAGTCTATGTGGGCATATTGTAATAGCTTGGAGGTTCAAGTCTGTCATAGTTCAATTGGTTAGAGCTTTGCCAGCGATAGGAATGGTCCCTAGTTCGAGTCCAGGCCTGGAAGTTTTCCTTCCCTTTTCTATTTGTGATTATGATAAAAATGGTTTTTTTCATGGGATTTCTCATAAAAATTCACTTTATGGTAAAATTTAAATTCTTTTTTCTTCATTTAGAAGGTTTTCTGCCATCATCAAACTTGGTGAAGGCTCCTATGGAGAAGTATTCCGTGTCACTTCCAACAGCATCAAGAACAGCACATATGCTCTTAAGGTAATTAAAGTGTTTTATATACAAAGCATTTGGTAGTGCAAAATTAAAATTTATAAAACGTGTGGCAATTAAATGTCTGGACTAATACAATACTTACAAACTGGAAGTCCAAATAAAAATTCTGTTTAATATGATTCAAATTAATCTCCACCAGACAATGCATTTTTGAGCGAGCTTGTACAATTTGTAAAACAGCCTTTAAAGTCCTCGGACTGAATCTTCTCGATTTCCAACGTCACGTTTTTCTCAATGTCAGAAACGTCTTGAAATCGTGTACCTTTCATAGCGTTTTTCATCTGTGGGAACAGGAAAATTGTGGAAGGGCCAAATCTAGGGAATAGGGTGGGTGGTTGCGCTCTGTGATGCTGTGTTTTGCCAGAAGTCGCTTGCTTTTGTTCTTCGATTAAGAAGTAAGGGACAAATTTTTCTTTTCCCCAAATCCTCTGTTAGAATCTCACGAATTGTCTCCTTGTTGCAGCCCAGTTCATTCACAAGCAGATGAATTGTGATTTGGCGTTCAGTAATGACGAGTTTCCTGACTTTCTCGGTGGTTTCTGGCGTTCGGACTGAAACTAGTATTTCAGGGTGCGGGCCACCTGAAAGGTTTAAACAGCCATCACGAAAGCGACCAAACTGCTCGAATGTACCAGTTTGGGATAGGGCATTGTTCCTGTAGGCAGTCTTCAACATCTGATGTGCTTCCGAGCCAATTTGCCCAACTTTAGGCAGAATTTAATGCAAGTGTGTTTGTTCCATGTTTTTTCTCGACGATACTTATTTCGTGTGTCTTTATAATACATGTCTGAACACGAATCCTTTACGCTATTAAAAAAAAAATTTATGCAGCTGCAGTGGGATAGGTGACTCTTGACATGTTGAATTTTTGTTTACATTTTATGCAGCGACCTCTGTCTGGGTATTTAATTGCCACACCTTGTAGTTGCTACAGCCAGAGATAGAAGGGGAAATAGTGAGAACAAATCAGATTCAAGCACAAATTAATCAGTTAGAACAAGGTAGATTGCTACCTAGTAACTGTGACCAATACAATGTTGGCCGTCTGTATTAAGAAATAAAGCAATCGTTGAATAAATTTATTGGAAATTTTACTAAAAAAATTATAAAACAGGTCTATATCTAATTATAAAAAAAAAGTTTTTGAAAGTTATTCGCAGACACGGCAGTCATTTGCAATTTTCCATTTTCATTTCATGCAGTCGCTCGACATGTGCAATCGAGAATAGAACTCGCAAACTAAGGTGAGTCTCAAAAGTATAAAGACACAGGTTTTTTTAAAAACAAATGATCCACATGTACAGCAAAAAATAGTTTTCATTTTTATTAAATTGTTAATAATATTTAACATAAGTTTGCCAAAATTCAATCAAAGAAAATGAGATGTTTAATTTTAAAATGAAAAAAAAACAATAGCTGATTGTCTCAAGACATTTTCACAGTGTGGTAGTGATAACATAAAACAAACTTAATGCTGCATCCATTAGCTTTAATCAACTTAAATACACGCTTTGGCATTGAATTAATCAACTCAAACAATACTTCTGGTTTTAAATTATACCAGCTTTCTTCTATTGCTTGTTTGAGATCTTGCACTGATGAGAACTGACGACCATCGGCATAAACTTCATGAGTCATGATCCCCTAAAGGTTTTCGATAGGGTTTAGGTCTGGGCTTCTGGCTGGCCATTTTATGATGTTGATATTGTGGGATTGAAACTATCACATTGTTGATGCAGCAGTGTGTACACTGGCGTTATCTTGCTGAAACACGACTTCTGGATCTTGTAGTCGTTCACAAACAGGCAGAAATAAGTTGCAAGAGTCTGTTGATAACTCTGCATTTTGACGACCAGTTAGAAAACAATGCTACTTGTACCATTAAACCCAAACATCCCCCAAACCATCACCAAACCACCTCCTTTTTGTTTGCTAAAAAATGACTTAGGTTCCTTTTGTAGATTATGCTAATACACTGCCAAATCATCTGGGCCATCCAAATTCCATCGTTTTTCATCGCTAAATAACACCATCATCCGCTCATCCATCCACGTCATGTGATCTTGTGCCCACTGTAATCTGGCTTCCATGTGCTTTGGATTAACGGCGTTTTTTTGGCCATTTGTTTGTACATCAACTAACCGCTGTTAATTTTCTGTCTGTGTATAGTGTCCTTTGATATATTCAAACCGGCAGCTTGCTGTATTTGCCTTATTGAGAGAGTTTGTTGTCCCGCAAGATGAACAATGTGTCTGTCATCAAGGCTACAGGTGGCTTTTGGTCTCCCGGATCTGGGTTTGGGTTGCTAATTTGAAGGTCTTTTTAGTATAGCATATACACCAGCTATTCCAAATATTACAATATCTGCAACAGACTTTCCCTTCTGCCTTCAATTTCAAAATTTCAGCAACCTCAACCTGGGTGAACTGACATTGTCGAGGGATTGTATTGCGTGGGGCTACTTTATTCAGAAATTATTTTTTTATGTAATTGCAATACATTGAAACTCATCTCTATAAACCTTCTCTCCCCATTTTTCTGTAAATGAACTTTCTTAATCATGTATGTATTCATAAATGTCTTTAAACTTTTGAGACAGCCTGATATGAAAATATTGTGTTTTCAAGCTAAATTATTGCCTTTTTTTTTAGAACTGTGATAAAAACTTTTTTTAATTACCGCCAAACTGTGATAAACTAATTTCAGACGCAGTTTTCATCATAATGTTTATGCTATTTTCTTTTTATTCAAAACAGTTGTCTTTAAACTTGTGAGACGCACCTTATAATGAGATGATAGGAGAGATAATTCGGAGCATATTTTTGAGATATACAGTGTATTACCCATTTATACCATCACGGTTATTTAATTTTCCACAATTTTTTTTTTTTTTTTGGCCCTTTAACTTTAGGAACATTTTACATGCAATCTATCCCATTTAATATGATAGCTTTCCCGCATACTACATTCCTTTTTGCCACTGTGCGTACATGTTTTGAGGTAGATAAGCTACCTGGCAGCTGTCAGTGACACAGGCAGATTGCACCCAGGGCCGGATTTCCAATTTTTGTAAGTATGGGCCTGATCAAGTCTGCCAAACCATCCCAAAATTTTGCTGCTTAGGGCCTGAGCCCCTTTGGCTTTGTTTAAATCTGGCCCTATCTGTACACAATCTTGTGCATCTCATTGTTCCCATCTTTAATGCACCCTCTTTAGTTCTTTGTTCTGATTCATTTGATCCATCATTGCTTGATAAGAAAGTCCAAAATTAAACGTAAAGCACTCTCACTACATGCTTATTTTAAGTAGGATGTTATATATTTATGGTTATAATGAAAAGGTCTTGTTTAAAGCATAGGGTGGTTATAAAATAAGTTTGCCTACTCAGAGCCCTCTAGAGCCCAATCTAATGAACCAATTGTGATGCAAATTGAAATGTAGGCTATTCAGACCATGGGGGAGAGAATTCTGGAAATAAAAATATTATTGGAATGAGAAATGGAGATTTTAAAACTAGTTTTATTGTTTTAAACAAGCAGGCAAGGTTTTTGTTTGATCACAGCGTATGTTCGTTCTCGATATCGGCCTTATTAGCAGAAAGTTCATTCAAATTAGAAAGTCAACATACCCGGAATGGAATGGATTGATCCATTCATTACATTATGTTTAGTGAAAAGCTTTCACAAAAGATCATGGTTTTAAGCAAGAAAGAACGTGCACTGTTGGTAAAGTTGTTTTACCAAAATGGTAGAAGCAGTCCATCAGCATTGCGAGCATATCATCATCTAAAAGGACTACGAAAAGGGCCCATGTAAGATACTGGGTTGCTGAAAAATGATAAAGAAATTTGAATCGACTGGCGATTTGGCCGTCGCACCAGGAAGAGGACGGCGCAAGATAGCAGAAAAGTTGAGGATGTGGCTGTTGCAGTGGTAGACAGAGCTTCCTCTTCTCAACATTCTGCAACAAGTGCTCGAGCAACAGCATGCAAATTGTCCATCCCATGGTCCACGGTGTGAAAGGTTTTGCGGTCCATTTTGCATTGGTACCCGTACAAGATTCATCTGTCACAACAGCTGAAATTCATCCTCAAGATTCCTTTCAACACGCCGACTTTGCTTATCACTTTCTGGCGAGGGTGGTTGTTGATGACCTGTGACTGTGGAACATTCTATGGTCAGACGAAGCACATTTCACCCTAGATGGAGCAGTGAAAACTCAGAACTGCTGCATATGGGGAGGCTCGCTCTCCCATGTCATGCATGAAAATCCATTGCATTCTGTATACATGTCTATATTATGTGGATTCACCACTGATTTTATTCAAGGCCCTTTTTTCTTTGAGGAAGTGACGCAACAAGGTCCTGTAAGAAGTTCTGTGACAAGTGCACGGTATTGTGAACTTCTTGCACACCATGTGAATCCTGCCTTGCAAGAATGACGATGCTTCATGCAAGATGGAGCACCTCCACATATTGGTCGACAAGTAAAGGAACTGCTTTGTGGCAACTTTAGAGATGATCGTGTGATCTCTAGAAGTTTTCCAGATACGTGGCCTCCACGTTTTCCAGATTTGAACCTGTACGATTTTTGGCTCTGGGGCAGGCATAATGAACATATGCTGTAATCAAACAAAAACCTTGCCTGCTTGTTTAAAACCATAAAACTAGTTTTAAAATCTCCATTTGTCATTCAACAGCACCACATTTTCACCTGGGTGGTGAAAATTTGCACTCATTTTTTTCTTTCTGGAATTCTCTCCCCCCATGGTCTGAATAGCCCACCACATTTCAATTTTTGTTCATTAGATTGGGCTCTGAGTAGGCGAACTTATTTTATAACCACCCTGTATAAAGTAAAATCCGTTATGAAAATTCCCTCACTTTAACATATCAGAAAAAAAACTTTCAAATTTAAAATCCCTGGCAGAAATCCTATTCTATTAATGTTAAAAATTTGCAGGTTAACTTACCTAAATTAATGTAGATTTCAGATTAACGTTCTAATTTAACGTTCCCTAGGTAAGCTATCCCCTTATTGCAACGATGATGCGTTAAAAGCCTTGTTCTGATTGGCCATCATCTGTAAGCCTCATTGTTTTAAAGGTGTTGTTTCCTTATCATATCTGTACAAGAACAATGCCAAGGCATGGATGACAAGAGATTTTCTTGGAATGGATACTGAAATAAATTCAGATCTGGGTGGAGAAAATAGGAATAATTCTGTTGATAAGATAATAAGAATAATTGGATTCAGTGGATTTTGTTAATGTACGTTTAAGCAACATCTGCTTAGAAGTTCCTTCGCAAACAGGGTTCATGTGGTCTGTATTCGTATTGTATAAAATAATATTTTATTATTCTTTACATATTTTGTTTATATGATTGTGATTAAATTAAATTCATATTCTAAATCTGCTACCTTATATGTATTCCAATGTTTTTCAGCGTACATTCTATACATGTATTGTACTCAAGCAGTAATGTACTATATGGGATCGCCCCCTTCCCCAGCTTTAGATTAACATTCAAAATTCCAGTTTTCTTGAAGTATGTTAACACAAGATTTTATTGTGATTACAATTTGTAGTCATGTATACATGAAACAATGATTCTATGCTATAGAATAATAAAAAATGATAGAATAGCATGTGCTTTGCATATTTTAGATCTTTCAACCTAACACGTTTTCCTGCTTAATATATTATTTTCATATGGTCCCTACAGAATGGTATTAAGCAGGTACTTCTGTATATGTGATTTTTGCTAGTTAACCAGTGGATGTTCACTTGTTAATATTAACAATAGTTAAACAATAATTCATTGACCATTGCACTACCAAACATACTATAAGTTTTCTTTCAGTAATTAAACATTAATACTGGCTTTTTTTTTTCTTTTCTTTTCTTCCCTTTCCTCCTCCCTCATTGATTAGATTGTTCCTGTGGAGAACTCTCATTTAGTGCATGATTCTGGTATAACAACATTTCATACAGTTTTGTCAGAGATTGCTATTTCAAAGTAAGACAATTTTATCCAGCTTCTTTTTGTTGTATGCTTGCTTATAGAGAGAGTAGAACCTTTCTATATACCCCACTCCTATTTAATGTTTTATGTAGGGAATTAAGTGAACTTGACAAAAATAAATCCAACAATACCTCAAATTTTATCAAAGTTTCTAAGTAAGTTGGCTTTCTCTGTTTACTATTTGTTTTTCACTTGGTTTTTTTTCTTTGAGCAGTAAGTTTTGTTCGTGTTTTTTTTTTTTTTTTCATTTTCAGTTTTTTTTAATTGCTTATTTTATAATTTTAGTATTTATTGTGTGCAAGGAAAATATCCAGATAATTTTCTGAAAGCATGGAATGACTATGCATTGAAAAACACAAGTGAAAATGAAAGACCAGGTATTTATAGAACATTAAAAACTAACAGCAAGTATCTCTTCCTCATAAGTTATTTAAAGATCGGATACTATAAACATGTATAATTCAGTCTGTGCTGGTTTACTTTAGTATCACTGTTAATTATGTTAAGGATTATTTTATGTATAACAATTACATAAAACAACTGGCAGGGGTACCTGGTGTTGTCTGAGATAGAGTTGTAGGTAAAAAGAGCAACCTCGAAAAGTTAAAAAAAGAAAACCTCTAGTTTGTTGTCAGTATTTCCATATTTTATTATACAGAATGTTTAGTACTCACATGTGAGCACGTGTTACCATGTTGAGTGTGTAACTTAGAAACTACTCATTGGAATTCTTTCAAATTTTAACGGTATACAGTTTTAAGTACCCTATTATTCCTCCAAACTTCATTATCCTAGGTGTTATAGAAAATGAGTTATTAACTTGTTGATCTTAGTGGTGGCATTTTTATTTCTGTTCATATCTCAGTTATTGTTCAAACAAATTCGGACCCACGTTCATAGGAACTTTTTTGCTTAGAATTGCATATTCCATCACCCCTATCATTTTCGACATGAAATTTAACAACACCCTGTATGAGGCAGCAGTGGCCCAGGGCAACACTACCTAGACAGAAGGCCTGATAACAGAAACGTCATACATTGTTACATCATTATTAGTCGGCCATTATTAATCCTATTTCTACTAATAATAAGCCCTAAATTTGGTCGATGAATGATGTGACAATGTATGATGTTTCCGTTATCAGGCCTTCTGTCTAGGATGTGTTGCCCAGGGCCAGCCCAAAGGTTTGATGACGTCTAAACATTCACATTGCCTTCTGATAGGGTAGGTTTCGATAGACTCGCAGATCTTGCAATGGTTTTTCCACACTGGGACCATCTTGACGTATGGTGAGCCCGTCTGGGCCACAATATGTAAGACTAGGTGGAAAGAACTGCAAACGTTCCAAAACGTTACCCTTAGGACTATTGCGCAAAAAGATCGGAGAATTGTTCGCAAGGATCATTTCAGTAGATTTTGTGAAGGCAGTCCTTCGCCCATTTCGATAGAGCTATGAACCTCATGAGAAGGCAGTCCTAAACCCTACAAAACTTTTCACCTTTTGAGATCATGCAGCCAGAGAAGAGCAACTCGAAGAGGGTTTGTATGGGAATAGATGTGTGGTATTTGTGGAGCTTATGACATGCTAATACACTGTCAACAGAAAATTACAGTTAGTGTTGAAACTGAAGAAGAAATCTCTGAAACAGCATCTGAAAAAAGCGGAACACTGAAAGTGAAACAGTACATGACAGTGTCGTAGCTTAATAAAATAGGACCTGAGCAAATTGTGCCCCCTTACTGGTATTCTGCACTGCCCCAATGCCCCTCTCCTCCCTCACTATGCTTTGTTGCCTGAATAAAGATTACCTCGTAGTGTTTTGTCACAATCCTCACTGGACTTCACTGGATATAATTACACCTAGAGCGAAAGAAACTTTATCATCCTATGTTATAAACAGATATGTTTATTTCTTTATAAAATAATCTAAGTTTCTTGGTTTGCACTTCTTTGTCATCATGGTAGAAATTACATCATCAAAATGTTTTTCGGGCACATTCAGTGATTTCAGAGCAGTGTTTGTTTCCCCTTCATCTGCAAGCTGATGAACTAGTGCCCAAAATCTTCATAGCATCTGCCAGTAGAAGCAGTCTTCATGTGTTCTGGCCTGGTCTGTCTCTTCAGGGCCAGGCTTATTTATCACTGTAGTCAGGTACCTGTTCATTGGCATGAAAGTCTTGAAGGCTCATCATAGCAGCAATTCCTTCAATTTCCTCAATTAATGGAATACTGTATGATTATGGGTCTATTTTTGGTTGATTACAGAGAATACTATGGTGATGTCATTGGCATGTGTCTGAATTCGAAGCAGTTTTGAGTAAATACAGTTCTTCCCCTACCAGTATCATGTCTTCTAACAATAATAAAAGACCCAGCTTCTCTCAAATAGGTCTCTAAAATTTTAAATGTTTGATGGTTTGGGACATGTCTGTTAGGAAACCATTGTCTGTAAAGCCTTGCTGCTTCACTTGTGTTTCTCCATACACCATGTGCAAATCAGCCATCTCAACATTTGTTAAACAAGCCATTGCTACAAATAACTCAACAACATGTGACAAGTGTCACTTGAGGGGATGTCACCAGCCGTCATGAAGAATCCACAAATAACCTTGCGGGAAAGACAGGGAAAAACTGACAATACTCTGACTCACCGATTTTGATGAAAAAAATTGGACGAGTAGATTACTTCAAATTAAGCTCTCATGCAAAGCCATTCGATGCACTTCTTAAAATTTGCAGAGAAAAAAAATCATTAAGTCTTTTACCAATTCAGATTAAGTAGAAATACCTACATTGTTGCGGCTGCAGTTAACAGCTTAAAGTAGCTCAGCGGTAACGCGTTGGCTTCTGGTGAAAACAACCTGGGTTCGATTCCTGTGGGAGCTACAATTTTTTTTCCTAAAATTTTCCTTAATATATATAGGAATTAAATGGAACATTTTTTAAACATAATCGCAGTTTTCCAATACTTTGTCGTTATTTTTTCGTAATTATTATAGAAGGAATGCAAAAGAAATTCTGGAAAGACAAATACAAACTGGATTTTTCAAGAGGACAAGACCCGAAACATTGTAGTAGGCTCTGCACGCAATGGAAGGCACAACATGAGAGTGCACAATTAAATTGTCCGTCTCAGTCACCTGATGCCAACCCCATAAAAAATGTATGGGCTTACTTGAACCAAAGGCTTCCCAGGAAATTCACCAGGAGTTTGAACCAGCTGATTCGACAAATTCTACAGATTTGGAAGTCTTTATCTCTAGAGCTTGCTGTCGGTTTAGTAGAAAGCATGCCTTGGAGATGTCAAGCCTAAGGATCCCATTTGTCCCAATTTTGACGAGACAGTCCCAACTTTTTAATAAATGTCCTGCCTAAATTTTGAGTGTTCTGCTTTTTAAAGTCTAGGGGTGTGTTTGTTTATTTTTTATCTTCATTATGTCCTGCTTTTTGGTCAAAAAAATTATGGGAACCCTAGTCATTATTAACAGTGGTGGCAATTGGACCACTTACTAATATGCAATCGCCCACTGCGCATATAATCTATCTGGAGTTTTTCTCATTTTCCGTAAATAAAGATTTTTGATAATGTAGTGCATATTACTTTCTTAGATAGACTGTAAGTATACTATTTTATCCTCACAAAAATTGAATATAAAGTTTAAAATAAAATTGTTAAACACATCATTATCCATTACATCTAAGAGAACATCCAGATAGTGAAGATGCATTTTCAATTTTATTTTAAATTTTATATTCACTTTTTTGTGAGATTAAATTTACATGTAGTATACTGCATATAAAATTTTCGGGATATAATATGCGTATTATGCAAAAATAAAAAAATCTTAACTGCATGTTATAAAAAAATTGCGTATAATTATTCAGTTTTCCATTCCTAAAACCAGGGATTGCCAGGTTTTTTCGACAGTAAGATACAGTAGAACCTCCGTATAGCGAAACGCAACGGACCGGCAAAATCATTTCGCTATATAGATATTTCGTTGCATGGAGGTAGTGTTAAAATTTGCTTAATTTTGATGTATAAATTACATTTGTATTTTTAATTTAGTATTTTATATTAATTGGAATGCTTCTTGACATTAAGAACAAAACCTTTTCGATACTTGACATCGCTGCCTATCTAAAGTCATCCAGGTCGCCATTGCTGAAAATTTTGTTTCGATTAGTTTTTCTGAAATAATTAAAATTTGAAAGCAGGACAGACCGAAAATAATTTTGTAATACGTATTGTACGGAAAAATACCAATAGTACGTATCCATAAGCGTGTATATAAGGCCTATGAGTATTTTTTGTCGGCCTCGGTAAAATTAGAATTTCACAAAAATGTTTATGGGCTTAAACTTTCAATAAAATAAATTCATAAATTTGAACAAATATTAAAGTTTTTAAATAAAAAATCTTCCGAGTTTCAACAGCTTTTCGTGCCGACTCATAGAAAATAAATTTTTAACATGTTTGCACATTCAAACTCATCAGCAGGCCGCCATTATTGCTGTGCAGTGTATCATGGGTAGTTTGGTGTGATAACATTGTTCTCGAGAACTCTTCAAAATTTTGTTGATAAAATAAGCCTAATGGCACAGCTGCTGCTGACTAGGCAGAACTTGTGATGTAAAGATTTGTTTTTAACTTCGCTTATTGGCCGTTTGCGATAATTTCATTCATTGGCTGTCGGATCATACAAAGTGTGGGAACCAAATTTCGTAATAAAGAGCTAAAATATACCTTAAAATTTATTGTCTGGACCGGAAAATCCTTACGTTATAGGGATAATTACGCTATAAAGATTTCGCTATATGGAGATTGAAAAAGCATTAAATCGATAGGATTTTTGCTGGGATCACAGAAAAATTTCGTTATAGAAATAATTTTGCTATATCGACATTCACTCTACGGAGGTTCTACTGTACTAGTTTTTCTCAGCAGCTTTTCAAGATGGCCACCAAGCTGAGATGTCTGTCAGCACCTTGGATTAGATGCGTATAATCCATGAGGGCATATTATATCCCAAAAATTATGGTAATCTACATTTGTTTAAAAATATGTTGGAAATGATTGGAGATGAAACGTAATCCTTTGGCAACCTGTTATTTAAAGTTGATTAGGCAAAAAACATAAATGAATAGTTTATAAGTTAACTGAAACAGTTTCATATTTAAAATGTTTTTTTATCATCTCAATTGTTGCTTCTACTGAAGTGTTGTCATACATATTTTTAATATTTGTTGTATGTATGCTCCATGTTTTATAAAATTTCATTGTGGATAAAGCACTCTTGTGATGAATTTTTGATACAATAAGAGAATCGAAAAAAATAAATAATAGCTGGCTGCATTATATGCACTGGTAATAGCTCTAACTGGATTTTTATAACTATATTCTGAAATCTGGATTTTTATAACTATATTCTGAAATCGGATTTTTTATAATGTTATAACTTATAAAAAAATATAAAAAATTAAAAAATAATAACTTCCTCTTCTTTTAAATTGTTTTCATCTTTTTTGAAAATCACATTGCTATTGATAAAATTTTGAGTATCAGATTTTCTTAAATTGGGGGTCTTGAAAAAAGCATTAGAAATTATTGAATTGGCAAATAATTTCATTCGGTTTATGCTTCAGTGCAAGTTTCAAATTAGCTATCGCATGCTCAGTGCTAGTATGCATATCGAATGCACATTTAAAAGTATATGTTTTACATTATGCGTCTGTGAAGTTGGATTTGGCTAGCATACAACATAGCTGTGAATATGGAAAGGGAGTAAGTTGCATTATCATCACATTTGCTATATATTTTTTTTAAAAAGACAACCAGCTGTAGATGCTCATAGAAAAATATGCAGTGTGTATTGAGTTGAATCCTTAACAGAACGTGTATGTCAAAATTATTATGCCAAATTTCATTCTGGAAATTTTGACATCAATGATACACCCTGCTCTGGTCGTCAGAAGAAGATTAATTCAAGTGATATGATCGAAGCAAACCAATCCCATTTGGTGCGAGAGATAGCTACAATGTTGAATATATCCACTACACACATAAAAGATTATGGAAGCACAAAAGCAAGCCACCCCAAATAAACTTCGAAGGTGGTATTGCATCCAAAGAAAATCATGCTGTCCGTATGGTGGGATTTCAAGGGTATCGTTTATTATGAACTGTTACCATCAGGCAAAACAATTAATTCAACTGAATACTGTTCACACTTAATGAAACTGGACCAAGCAATCTGCACAAAACGTCCAGGATTGGGTGTTGTATTCCAGTATGACAGTACCAGACCAATACGTCTCTTTAACCATTTGAAACAAATTGCTTAGTCTTGGCTGGGATGTTTTGCCTCATCTTTCATACTCACCTGATCTGGCCCCTTCAGATTATCATTTATTCGGGTCATAGCAGAGCTCTGTGAATGGGGGAAACCTTCAAAGATGAAGAGGCCATTAAAAAAATACCTCAATTGTTTTTTTGGTGTTTTCTGAACGTGGCATAATGGAAGTTGGCGGAACGATGGCAAGAGCTCATTGATAAAAATGGACAATGTGTAATTGACTGAAATTTACCTTACGTTTTGTTAACCCAATACTTCCTTCTGGAAGCTCCCACCCCTGATGCGATTTCTTTCTTTTTTCAGCACATACTCAAGGTTTGGATGCCCTTCTTGGACTTTTTAAGTGTGAAAGGGGTTTAAGAAGTTTTATTTATTTATTTATTTATTTATTTATTTATTTATTTATTTATTTATTTATTTTATTTTCGGATTCTACGCTAAAAAGCACATAAGTTTTGTCTGAAAGATTTTTTTCAATTCGGGATAGATGGTGCTGTAATCGCACAAAATAAGATTTTTCATAATTAATTTGTTAGTGGTGTCTCTCCATGATCCGTGCCCATAGTATTTCATAGACCATGTGATAATTATTAGACAGATCGTCTAATTAGGAGAGGTGCTTAATCAATTTTTGAAGTGTTCTATGCCACTGTCCTTCTCTTTTAACTGCACATCATCAATTAGGTAGCTGTGTAAGAAAAAAATTGAAATGATTTTCATTTATGGCAAATGTAGGAGAAATTTTGACGATTCTGTTAATTTGTATGTTGAGCGTTTTCCTGAAAGAGTATGATCACGCTCTTCTTTTGTTAGTTGTTAGACAGTTTTCTATTGATAGAAGTGTACAGCCGAAGAAAAGAATGCTTGCAGCTACTGTTTGTGGAGAAAAATATTCAAATAGCAGTACTAGCTGCAGTGGCTCATAATCCACGTCTGAGTGTCTGAAACATACCATACATGTATTTCTCGTATGAGTGTTTGGAGAATGTTGAAGTTACTTAAAATTCACCCGTATTACTTGACCTTGCATCAGCAGCTAAATGGCCATGATTTTCAAAACCGACTAATGTTTTGTCAATGAGCAGTTGAGCAAATACGATTGAGCCAGAACTTTTTGCTCATGTACTATTCTCTGATGAATAATCATTTACAAACCACGGTGAGGTTAACTGGCATAACATCCGTTTTTAGAATGTAGAAAACCGATACTGGATTCGTGAAGTAAATCTTCCTTGGCTGCTTAATGCAGAATAATTAGCATAAACTTATCGGACCGTATTTTTGAATGGTAACAAATACCGAAATGTTCTTGAAGACAAACTACTACAATTGCTTGAAGATCTGAGCTTGGAAGTGCGACAGTACATGTGGTTTCAACATGGTTGTCTAGCACCCAAGGTATTAGATCGGATTGCAATAATTGCTGGATCAGTAGAGGAGGACTGGTGGACCAGCCAGCCAGATCGCCAGACCTTACCTCCCCAGATTTTGTCCCCAGATGTGGGGTTACCTGAAAGATGCCTTTGATAAGGAAATATCTACAACTCGCGAAAGCATGATGCAACGTATAAGGGATGCTTGCGCCACAATTACACCAGGCTTTTGAGAAGTGTACAGGCATGTGAAGCATAAATCAAGTGCACTGAAGTTCGAGGTCATCGTTTTGAGCATTTAATTTAATTGAATGGTGAGAGGCGAGGGGTCTCGCCTAAAATAAGCACCCCGAGGGAACAGAAACTTATCACTTGCTATGTTTTTTAAAAATATTGGACAGGTATTTTTGTATTTTTCAATCCAAATTGCATTTCTCGAGAATTGCAAAATATCTTTTGTGCGATTACAGCACCATTTATCAGCATAAAAAAATTGTTTCAGGCAAAACTTATGTATTTTTAGCATAGAATCTGAATCTGCAATATAAAATGGGGTTCCCATTTGAAATTGCAAAGTTGCCGCTTGCCCCATCCACAGTTTCGGGTGGGTGGGGGGGGGGGATGTCAAGTTTGATATTATTGGATAGCTTTTTTAAAAATATTAAACACATGTTTATTTTTTATTTTTATTCTTTTTGTATGATGCGTATTTTTCAATTTACTTTGATTTGTCAGGTTAATTGTGTGTCACTTTAATGAATTTACTTTTACTGCCGTTTTGCCATTTTTTTTTCTGTAATGGAACACACACACACACACCGACACAGACACAAACAATTTAAGGTCTGAGGTAAAACATTACCGAGGTGAAATATTTACTATGCTTCTTGGTTAACCATTGATAGGTATTTTGTTAAATCCAGTATTGGTTTACCACTAACTTAGGCTTTTTGTGTTTATGTTGTTATAGTAACAGTATATCAGACCCTCTACTGTGTGAAATTGTATATCCCTTATATCATCGGTATACTGGAAAAACTGACCAAGCCCAATTTCAGTAATCTGAGATAAAGCCAGTTAAACTTAATTTCCTTCTGATAAATAAGATACTGGACTAACCGAGTAACTTTTTTTTCAAGTACTTGGAAGCTATCTTCTAGACTAGATTATTTTTTTCCTGTACCGATATGATAATTTTAAGGATAACAGTGAGTCCGTTTACCTAAAATATGGATTTGGTCTGTTTTTTATGTATGTGTATAGCAATGATATGTTTAGGAATTAGCATGCTAAAGAAGCCCTATAAGCTGGTTTTAAAAATAAAAAGATCAGTGTAAGTGGTTACAAGTTTGTAATTTTTTTTTTTTCTTTTTTGTAGATTGTTACAAGCGTGCTCAGTTGTTCATTGCATTTCAGTTTGAAGATGGAGGAACAGCTTTGGAAAATTTTGAGGTGGCTATCCCAAAATTTCTCTTGTGCATCTTTATTAAATTACAGTTCACTCACGATAATCCGACATTTGACAGTCCGACATGCTCGGTAATCCGACGCCGCTTCGGATGATGTCACTGCTGCATACACACACACACACACTTGTTGGAGGAAGAAGCGCCTCCTCCTGTCTGACTTAGTTCCTGTCTGCCAATGGATATAGCCTTAGAAGTCAAAATTCAGTTTTAAAAAAATCAACCTTAGGTAATCTGACACTTTTGGTAATCCGACACCCCCTCGGTCCCATAACTGTCGGATTATCGCGAGTCAACTGTACTTAAAACATAATTGGAGTTAGTTACAAAAGCTAACTGGGTGGGGGGGGGGGGGGTTAAAACTAACTTCGATCTGACGAATTTCTAACAAAAATAGCATATAATATTTAATATATTGGTACTTTTATATTACAGTATATTATACATATGGTGATCATATTTTGCTAGTGAAAATAAAGGATGCCAAACTCAGATAGTCGATATATACATACATCATCAAAAAAAAAAAAATTGCATCTATAGAAAACCTATGGGATTCTATGGGACATTTTGTTAAGACTCTATCACTGGCACAAGATCTGCAAGAGCTACAAGCCAAAGTCTGCATGTGATGAGCTGAGTCAAGACTACGTCCATGCTACGTGTGTCAGAATGCATTACAAATAATGGTGGCCAAACATCCTATTGAGAGTAATGATTTTGGTATTTTGACCAATAAATTTTGTCATACTCGTTGTTTAATTATTTGTTGTTACAAGCGTGCTCAGTTGTTCATTGTATTCTGGTTTGAAGATGGAGGAACAGCTTATGGTTATCCCAAAATTTCTCTTGTGCATCCTTATTAAATCACTTAAGACAAATTGGAGTTAGTCAAAATTTCTATCACAAGGTTTTTAACTTTTATGCTGCAACATTTATATATATGGGATTATTTGCAAATATCTTTCAATCTGATGATTCCTTCTGGGTGCAACTTTTTTTTAACGATGTGTATATATTCTTACGAGCCAAAATTCAAGTTATTGGCATTAAATTCCATTTATCGGATTCCGAAATATAGATACAGTCAAACTTGCTTATAACGAGCACTGATTTAATGAGAACTTGGATTTAATGAGGAAATCGGAAATACTTGGTTGATACAATGTCTATGGGAGCGTAACTGCTTTTAACGAGCAAACCCTGGTTATAACGAGTAATATTTTTGTGTTTCATAAAATTTTTATTGACTTCCACCTCTTCAGCTCAGCTAATCCTTTCTTGGAAAATTCCTTGAACATTCTGAAGTCAACCGAAAGTTAGTGATGAGTCATAAATCCTGCGAACAAGTGATGGCGGCCTTTTTCAGCTTGTGGAGTGCACGTGCGAGGACCTTGAGACGACTGAGTGTCGGAAGCAAGCTCTCCAAAAATCGATTGATGGCTTTAGTGTGTTCTGATTTGTCTGGCGCTGACAAGAAGAAACTGTTGGTTATTGGCAAGTCCAAACCCTAGGTGTTTTAAGCATGTAAAAAAGCTTCCTGTTGATTATGACTGCGGCAAGAAAGCCTGGATGACTTCCGACATTTTCACGGAATTCATTTCAAAATGGGAGAGGCAACTGAGTAAAGAAAAGCGTAAAATTCTCCTTTTAATTGATAATTGTTCCGCACATTCCGAAATCACTGGACTTACAAACATCATTGAATTTTTACCACTGAATTCTACAAGTGTTATCCAGCCTATGGACTAAGGGTTCACCAGAAGTTCTAAATCAAACTTTCGTAAGCACTTGATTTTGATGCTTCTCGATAGAAGAGAAATAATAGGAACAACCTCAAATGCTAATATAAGCATACTCGAAGCAATATGTTTGTTGAATGATGCATGGGAAAACGTTACGGCTGGATTGGATATTTCTCAAGAGGGGCAAATCACTGAGGAAGAAGAAGTAGACGACTTGGAAAATTTGGAAATGAGTAAAGAAGAATTTGAAAATTATGTATCTGTTGATGCTTAACATTATCACTTCCGAGATACTTACTCCCGAGGATATTGTAGCTGAAATTCAAGCTAAAGCAGATGAAAAAAATAATGAAAAAATATTATGTGGAAAAATTGCGATATATAAAAATTAGTTTGGTTCATTGTTAAAATTTCCTGTTAGTGTCCTGTGCATCTGCCAAGCACTAGCGATGTGACAGTCCAAACAAGATGGCAGCTCTCATTTCATTGTCCAGTGCTTTTGAGCAGCAGAGTGTTATGGGTTTCCTTTGTGCAAAAGGACTGAAACCAGTCGATATCTATAAGGAAATTGTGTCAGTGTACGGATGTGATACCGTGCAGCTCCGAACGGTGCAACATTGGTAAAAGGCTTTTAAAGAAGAACGAGAGGACCTGCTGGACGAACATCGCTCTGGGTGGCCGTGGGAATCCATAACTGACAGCAACATTGCCGCTGTGGAAGCGCAGGTGCAGGAGAAGAACCGCGGATTACCATGAGAGAAATTGCTGCAACATTGATATGGGACGACATACCACATTGTTCATGAGCAGCTCGGGTTTCGCAAAGTGTCATGCAGATGGGTGGTACGACAGTTGACGGCCGAACATCAAGATGCTCGTTTCGATGCCTGTTTGCTGCATCTCACCCCATACCAGGAGGAAGGTTAGGATATTTTGGATCGAATCATCACAGGTGATGAATCATGGGCCCACCATTTCACGCCCGAAACCAAGATGCAATTGGCGGTTTGGAAACACACCTCATCTCCCTCAATGAAAAAGTTGAAAACTGTGATATCAGCCAGCAAGGTCATGTTGACATGTTTTTGGGATTGCCATGGTCTGATACTGCTTGAGTTTCTTCCACCACATACCACTGTCAATTCCAAACGCTACAGAGGCACATTGAGGAATCTTCGAGCAGCCATACGCAGGAAAAGACCTGACTTGGAATGGAGGACATCGTGCTGCACCATGACAACACACGTCCCACATAGCGAAACGGGTCATTGACCTGTCGCAGCGATGGAACTGGGAAACGCTGCTTCATCTTCATACAGCCCGGATCTCGCTTCCAGTGACTACCATATCTTCGGATCGTTGAAGAAGTCACTGGTCGGTCAACATTTCTGTGACGATGACGAGGGAAATCGGCAGTTCGCAACTGGTTCCACTCAACCGAACGACTTTTATCGATAAGACGTGGAAAAACTTGTCCATCGCTGGGATCGTTGCCTCAATCAGTTTGGAGATTATGTGGAAAAATAAAAATGAAATTGTTCTATCGAACATACATGTGTTTATTTTTTTCCCGGTTACGATTTTAGAGGGAAAAAAATATGCAACATTACTTTTTGCTCACCCTTCATATTAAAAATTATACCGTATATCTTCTAATAGACGTCCAGTCTCTAATTAACGCCAGGTTTCAAAATTAAGATTGCTAAATAAACGCCGGGGATTCTCCTACACGTGGCTGTTCACATGAGCTGCTGTCGGGGTTCACATATGCACGGGCTTGAGGGGATTCACAGCACACTGCTTTTAGTTTTGATATCATAGGCACACTGCTATTCAGCCCTTAGTTCTCAAGGCATCCTGTTCGTAAGGTCTGTTTAATGCACACTACCATATTCTGTTTAAATAAAAGACATGCCTCCAATGCCGTCATATGATGTGGCGTTTAAAATAAACGCCGGTCTCTAATAAACGCTGGTCTCTAATAAACGCCCGGTTAGTGATTCAGTTGAAAAAATAGATGCCGGGGGCTACTATTGGAAGATATACGGTAATTTAGTTTCGGGAATTTCATTTAAAAGAATCAGTTCGACTTCAGTCATTTCTTGAAAAGCATTATCTCAGTGATTTAAATAATCAATACAAGTTTGATAAAATGATAATGATTCTGTATTCTGATAGTGTTCTTTTTCCAATTGTGAAATACATGTACTGTAGTTAATGGGTGTGTTACAAAAGTTTCGCACATTGAAATATTCAGAAACTTGATTTTCAGAATGTGTATGAAAAGTTGAAGCTTACCTAAGTACAAAAAATTATCAACTCATTGTGGTTGTGAGGTTTAAAAACTCGGATAAACTTCGTATATAGATTCTATACATAATTACGGCTATAATATGGCTTTTTATATTAAGGTCAACTGGAATTTTCGGTTTCTTATTGTAACAAATTTTCACTTTAACTGGCCACAATCCCTTTAATTTGGCTACCTTTATTCAAAGGTAGTTCACGAATTCTATTTTTTCATCTTGTCTCATCCGGATAAATGAGCACTCCGCTTATAATATCCACTTTTCATTTTCGTCTAAGCCAATGGGCACTGCTGCATGTGATATGGGCATCATCAGGGCAATGAAGGCCTACTTTAGGCACGAGACGTGCCATAGGATCATAGAAATGTTCGAGGACAGTAATAGCAGACTCCTAGCAAATGAAGTTGTTAAAAAAATAAATCTGCTTGATGCTAGGCACATGCTTTCTGTTCCTTGGTCAAAAGTGTCAACAGCCTTCAATAACTACTGGAAAAAGACTGGTTTTAAGTTCGAAAATGAAGCGTGTGTGAAGACCAAGAAGGTGAGGCTTTGAATTTGCCTTATTTCGCTAATTGTGCTGCATGGATTGTACTGTATTCTTGGTTCACTTACTCCACTTATGGGATCAAGTGATGATATCTTCAATGTTTGGGTTATGATTGACCAAGATGTTCCAATTGCGAAAGAACCAACCGTTGTGGAAACAGATGAGGATGTTCTGGCCGATATCATCTCTAATCACAACGTGTTGAAATCACTAACAGCGATGATGCCGAGGAATTAATTAAACCATCGAATGCAGAAGTTCGAGCAAGCCTGCATACCATCCAAACAGCTCTTCAATGAGTGGCTATAATAATATGGATGATTATTTAAAAGTTCAAAGTAATGTTAATGATTTTTTAAGAAGACAAACTTGTCAAATAGAGAGTAGACAATATTTTAACTGAACTATTTTGATGAGATACTGTACTTGTATAAATGATTTTTTTTAATCAAACAAACTTGTCAACATGTAAGTATAAATACGAGGATTGGGGCAAAAGTCATGGCAACTATAGATACCAGTCCAGTGACATATACAGACGAAAGGACAAGGTGTTAACTACATGTGTGGACAATGAATAGCAATGAAATATCGTAACACACTAATTTATTACGGTAGTATACAGGGCAATATGGCCTTCATGGTTGCTCATCACTGGTTGACACACATCCTTGCTGAAACTTTCCTACCCACCGTGCTATTGTGTGGTATGGTAGGGCATTATTCCCAAGGGCTTCCACTAATTCACTGTGACATTCGATCGCATTTCTCCCTCGGAGAACGGCTATTTTGATGTAAGCGCGCTGCTCAACACTGGTTACTTCCATCTCGCACGACACTCATCAGCCCTCGCTGTGCTACTACCAGCTATCACAGAGCCATCTGTTGTTCTGCATACACACTTTGCCTACAGAACTTTCACACAACACATATACGTTTGTGATCCGTTCACATATCTACAAGAAAAAAAATAGTTGCCATGACTTATGCCCCAACCCTCGTATATGCTCGATTTGTTGGATAAAAATTTAAGTACTTTTGGTAAACTCGCTTAAAACGGCCACCAGTTATTGTGGCCACTAAACATGGTCCCGAGCCGGCCATATTAAGCTGCGACCACTGTAAAAGATAGAAATATCTAATAAACGTGTCCAAATTCGAAGTAGTTTTGAATAAATACAGGTTTTAAGTAGGATCTTTTTTTTTTCTACATTGGAAGTACACACAGTTCTTCCCCTACCAACATCATGCCTTCTAACAATAAAAGTGTCAAGTGTCAGTTTCTCTCAAACGTCAGTCTAAACTTGTAAATGTTTGGGACATGTCTTTTAGGAAATCGCTGTCTGTAAAGCCTTGCTGCTGCTTTTTCATTTTCATTAGTAGTACCATATACCATGTACAAATTAGCCATCTCCGCATTTGTTAAACAAGCTACAAATAACTCGACAACACATGACAAGCGTCACTTGATGTGACGTCACCAGCCGCTGCTGATCAAAGTCCAGCAAATTACAAAGCTTCATAAAGCAACATAACTCTTACACGATTCATGTTTGACACATTTTAATTTTACATTCCTATTTTATATTTACATATAGAATCTATATATAGAGTTTGTCCAACGAATTTCTAAACTCCCTGTATACAATATACAGTTTAGTAATCCCTTGATATCTGCGGTCTCACCTTCCGCGGTTTCGCATATCCGTGCCATATTTTTTGCATACCTCCCCTTTCAAATGCAATGGGAAATTTACATACCTGTGGCTTGTCCTGATTTATTTTTATCAGGGTTCCTCTTTTCATTACTGTTTTTTAGGGAATTCCCCTCTTTCATGAGGGCAAAATGTATTCAATGCAAGTAAACAGTATCATCTGCATTTTACAGATCTTCTGTTTGCAAACGTGCATCATTGGCATAGCTTATCATGACTTTGTTCAAAGCAAACAAGAAAGGTTGTTGCTTGAAAATAAGTTGAAAGTTGCAGGCAATACCCATGCTGGCTAAATATTTGGAGTAAACAAGCCCACTATCCACATGAGAAAGAAAAACAAAGAGGCCATCATGATAAAAATAAAACTGAGTCGACTGCCAGCTTGACATCCCCTAACCTTATAAGGCTTTGGTCCTGGTATCCCCGAATTTGGTATATGTGAGGGTTTTCGGAAATCAAACGAACATATAATATGTAAACTGTAATAATTTCGAAAAATGAAAATACAATAAGAGTACATATAATCTACTGTAACTGTATCATTCTTGTCTTCTTCAAAATTAAATAACTTTTTATAATTTTGTACGAGGGGCCATTGATAAATAAGGTCTCCATGGCTGTAACTTTTTTTATTTGTTAACTGATTTTCAAAATTCTTTCTGTATCTTATACTCACATTTGTCCTCTATGTAATGCACTATTCACTTTTCGACATAGTCCCCATCCCTTTCCACGCTTTGCGCCAACGCGTGACTAGTTGGGTGAACCCGTCGGAGAGGAATTCCGGAGTTGTTGTCGACACCAGGATTGAATGGCAGCTTTGGACCCTCTTCTGGAGTACGATAACGTCCGCCTGCACACGAGTCACCACACACCAGAGGCGTTGCAGCGCCTACAGTTCAAAGATGAAAAACTGCAGTTCAAAAATGAAAGACTTTGCACATTGCGACTTTCACCACTTCCCAAAGAAGAAAGAGCCCCTTAAGGGGCATGAGTTGGTTCTGACGGCGAGATAAACGCTGCCATTCAATCCTGGTGTCGACAACAACTCCGGAATTCCTCTCCGACGGGTTCACCCAACTAGTCACGCGTTGGTGCAATGCTTGGAAAGGAATGGGGGCTATGTCGAAAAGTGAATAGTGCATTACATAGAGGACAAATGTGAGTATAAGATACAAAAAGAATTTTGAAAATTGGTTAACAAATAAAAAAGTTACACCCATGGAGACCTTATTTATCAATCGCCCCTCGTAATATACCACTGTCTGTACTGAATGAAATTATTTGAAGAATCAGGCGACAATGAATTGGATTTTGAAGGTTTTTAATTGTAAAGATCCAGGTTATGCATTTTTAAAAATGTAAAAAAATAGAGATCTATAAAATATATTCTTACATATTTTATATGGGTCGTACAAATGAAAACGAAAATTATTTATTTTATGCAAAGTGTATACAAGGAATTTAAAAATACTCTCCAAATGCGTTAAGACATTTATCCCACTGTGTAACAAGGCGTGTAATTCCTTTATGGAAGAAGTCTTTCGGTATGTGTGGAACCATTCCAAAACCTCTTCCTTCACTTCTTCATCTGACTGAAACCTGCGGCCTTGAGATCCCCAAACACGTGAAAGTCATATGGGGATAAGTCAGGACATAAGGTGGATGCTGCATTGCTTCTCAGTTAAACTTTTTGATGAGATCTACCATTGCTTTCGAGGTGTGAGGACGTGCGTTGTCATGGAGAAGCACCACTCCTTCTGTAAGAAATCCAGGACGGCTGCGTGCAGTGCCTTCAATGTTTCCCCATATCATGCTGCGTTAACTGGTGCCTTTTTCAAGAAAGTCCAGTAAAATCGGCCTTTGCGATCAAAAAACACAGTCAACATCACCTTCCCCCTGCTGTTTGTGATTCTTTTGATTTTTTCGGGGGTGGTGACCCTTAATGCTTCCATTGATGACTTTGACGTTTGCTTTCGGGCTGAAAATGAAAGCACCAAGTTTCATCCCCTGTAACGATTCTGCCGAGAAAACTCTCTCTTCCTAAATAAAACAAAATAGCCGGAAACTGTGGACACCAATATACAATATTGGAATAAAAGGAAAACACAAATCCACAAAGATTTTTTTTATTGACTGAGTCACATGAGTCAATAAAAAAAAAACTTTGTGGATTTGTGTTTTCCTTTTATTCCAATATTGTCTCTCCTTCCTGTTCATAGCGAGCCAAATGTTGCAGGGACATGGGCATTCGAACTCCAAGTTGTTCTGATGTCAAAGGATGCGAGACCCATTGTGGTGCAGATGGTTCCTGATAATGGAGTAAACAGTTCCACGACTAAGGCCAGTTTTAACAACCATGACATCGATTGTCACTCTTCTGTTTTCCTTTAACGTTCTTGGACTGCGACAAGCCATATCTGGCCTCTGTATCAGAATTAGCATGGGATGCACACAGCTTGAAATTTAAAACTCAATAACATTAAAACCTTTGACATTTTATCTCCAATTTTTTTTAATATAATATAGAAACCTTCCTTTAAATTATCTGTTTAATATTAGGCACATGCAAACATTAAAAGTTTAATAAAATGATATTTATAACATGCTGCTCTCATAATGAAGAGTGTTGCAACTCGATAAACTAGTGATATGTATCTGATCTTATAAATAATTATCTCATGCAGCTACATATCTCAGACTGCTTGTATATTTCAACCCCTACATTTATTTTCTAGCAATAGGCAGAAATATTTATCAGGGTAATTAAAAATGACATTTAGACTTACTCAGAGCACTGGAGCATAAAAGAGGAAAATTTTCACATTTCGCATGCACTGACACCTCCATTGCACAATACCGCAGTCCGGAATGGGAAAAACCAATTCAAACCACAGCAGAAGATACTCCTGCTTTTGATGTCTTAATTATTTTTAAATTGAAATTAGAAAATATTATAGTATTTCAATAAAAAACCGAGCCCTTGCAATCGTCCTCTCCCCCTGAATTTATTTTTGATTGCACATTTTATAATTCATTGTTTTACTCACATTGTATTGCACTGTACGAGGCGTACGAGGTTAGTTATTTAAAAAAAGTCCTCTTTACAATAAAAGTTTTTTTTTTTAAATTCCAATAAACTAACTTAACTTTCATCCTAATACAAAAAACCTTGTGAGATGGAATTTTTTTAAGTACCTAAATATTTACACATTTTAATTATATATTTCGAAAATATTTGTATTGGTTTCTGATCGAATCCAAATTTTCTAGACATTTTATAAATATTTTATATTTTGTATAAAATATCAATTTTATTATTTCTTAAAAAATTAGAACACGGAGGGTTAATTCAGATAAAATGAGACGACTTTGCAGTTCTGTTACGATGGTGTAATACCATGGCGCCACCATCGGTTGTGTTCGATGTGAGAACCACGTTGTTGGGCTATCGCCCGGCACCGTAATTTCCACTGAAGTAGGCTGAGTTTGAGGGATTCCATGTGAAGTTCGTTCCACACCTGCTGACACACTTTCCCTAGCCCATCAACGGTTCTTGGTTGGCAACTTCCGACCGTCGTTTCAGGAGACCAAAACCACAGAAATCCATTGGTGATGCGTCAGGAGATTTTACAGGCACATGAGAGAAGGGAATAACTCGTATGCCCGTCTGCTGTTCCATCTTCCTGTAGTAAGCCACAGATGACTTGGCAGTGTGGCTTGATGCCTTGTCCATGTGGATCCAAACTTTTGATTGCTCACCAGGGTACAGACGTGGGATATCCTGCCGATATATGTGGTCCATTACATTACTCTGGAAGTAAGCTGCACTAATTTTACAGTTTCCAGGAACTCGACAAATCGTGAGCAGTCCACATGAGCAATATCCGGCAACCACCATGAAGCCCTTTGAAAACTTTTCCTTGCACCTTCGGACAAAATCGGACCTGGCCTTGCCCCCTCTTTCGCGATAGTAAATTGCCCTGGGTTTGTTGGTGTCATCGAGGTACACCCAAGTTTCATCCAAGGAGACAACCCACTTCCATCGGTCACCTGAAAGATGGTTTTCATACAGTTTTCTGGCGTTGGTGAATCGTTCTTGCACGTGCCTGGCCGAGAGTCTGTGACCACGCGCTTTATGACGTTGCTCCAGCCCAAGATTGTCTTGAATTATTCTGGAGACTGTTGCCTGTGAAATACCTTTCCTTTGGGCTAGACTTTTCTGTGTGGGGGGATTTTCTTTCAGCACTTCAGACCGGATTTCTCGCACCACCTGAGCTGGGCGTGTTGGCTGGGGCTTGTTTCTGGTCTGCTTCTCTGCTCGTCCACATTCATTAGATGTTCGCAATTTGTTCTTTTTGATTATTCGACCCACAGTAGCTTTGGATACCACAACACCATTTCGTTTGCATAATTCCACAATGCACGAAAGACTGAAGTTAGCGTCGGAAAGGCCAAACATATACCCTTCCCAAAAAGCTGTGATTTTGGAAGCCATGTTTCAGCACGAAATGTCCCAAATAACAGCAACAAGTGTATACAAAGCTAATCCCCATGAATAGTGGACGAGTCATGCAAATCACATTCCGTCAAGGTCATATGCGGCGTTTAAAGTCGTCTCATTTTATCTGAATCAACCCTCCATATTGATTAGTAAAATAATGCGTTTAAAAACTTCAACTGATGCTATATTTTACTAATATTTATAACCAATAATATCTCAATGTCTCTTTTTGGTTAATTGAATTTTAAATTTGTAATTCTGAATAATGACTGATCGATTATGGGTAAAATAACTTTGCTCATTTCGATGTTTTTTTAATGTATAAAAAAAAAATTAAACTTTGTTTAATTTCTTTTATATAAATTATATGACTTCCTCAACATTCATTGATTAATAACATTTTGCGAGTTACGAAAATCACATTTTCTTCATCATGTAAGCATTCACAGATGGGTTCTCTTCACAGTTCCAAATAGATCGATCCAATACAGTGATCCACATTGACCAAAATCGCAGGATCTAACCTAGAAAAGTTTGAACGGTTCAAACTACTGCGACTGACGATTTGTAGTTGCAACTTCAGTCGGGCATTCGAATCAGAGCTAAAAATCGGAGGATAAGAAAATCGGTTCCCATAGGCTCGACTCAGTCAGATGCGATTATCGCAGGATCACACTTAAAATCAGAGCTATGGGAACCAGCCTTATGTCATCAACCTCATTAGAGAGAACAAAGGAAACTTGAACTTTGCGCCGCTGCTCTTAATAGGGGGAGCTAGTCACGTGAGTAATGCACGCGATTGCATCAAATGATGTGTTTACGTTAGCGAGCTCAAATTACAATTTGACATACACTCAAATGAAAATTCATAGAAAAATAACTTACAAACTTATTTTAAAAATTTCCTCACCCTTCTGTCATGAATAAAACCACCTAAAATGTGACTACAGTGGAGACCTCAAATCCAGAAATCACAAATCCAGATGCCAGTAATTGCTTTAACTGTATAATTGTGAAAACTATTTTAAAAGAAATTTATAATAACCGTCCACAGAAATGATTTAATTAAATATACACAGATGCGTTAAGTACATCTGGAAAACCACGAATCCAGAAAGTTTCTGGTCCCGATCATTCCGGATTTGCGGTCCTCTACGTGTATTTTCATTTTTTGTGAACTTTCATGTATAAATTCTGAAAAAATTTTGAAACTGCGTATTTCATTTCTGTGACATTATTTAACGATTTATATTAATTTCTCAAAAAAATTGAAATTACAGGGTGTAAGTGGACGACGTTTCACAAATTTAAGGATATATAGAGGATGAAACTCTGAGCAAAAAAGTCTAATCGCGTTTGTCGATCTGTGGCTCAGTTAAAAAGTTATAGCGCTTTAAAGTTCGGTATCAGTAAGGAATATCGGCATCGGCCAGGGTGATTCTAAAAGGTCGTGCCCAAATGAAAAGGCAGGTAGAGGGTGAGATTCTGAGCAAAAAAGTCTAGTCGTGTTTTTCAATCTGAAGCTCCGTTAAATAGTTACAGCGCTAAGCTAAAAATTGCTCAGCGTCTGTACCAAGATAGATTTCCAGAATTGACTTCACGAAACTTTATAGCGCTATAACTTTTTTAACGGAGCCTCAGATCGAAAAACGCGACTAGACTTTTTTGCTCAGAATTTCACCCTCTACCTGCCTTTTCATTTGGGTACGACCTTTTAGAATCACCCTAGCCGATACCGATACCAATATTCCTTACTGATACCGAACTTTAAAGCGCTATAACTTTTTAACTGAGCCACAGATCGAAAAACGCGACTAGACTTTTTTGCTCAGAGTTTCATCCTCTTCATATCTTTAAATTTGTGAAACGTCGTCCATTTACACCCTGTATAATCTGAAAATGAAATAAATGCTATAAACCAACAAACATCTCTGATTTATTACAAAAATTTTTGGTCCAAAAGGATCATTTATTAATTTACAAAAAAAAGTTTCCCGAGTTATCACAGAAATCACTTTTTCCTTCAAAATATGGCGTGGCATAACACAGTTAAGACAGCGTCAATTTTGGCTTTGGAATCATTCGTGATGGCACGGTTTGCTTGTCCAGGTCGTTGATCATCTTGCAATGATGACCGTCCCTCCGAAAACCTCTTGCTCCATGCGCAAACACGAGTCAAGGTTAGGCAGTCATTTCCATAGACGTTCTGCATACGACGATGAATTTCAGAAACTGAAACTCCTTCAGATGTCAAAAAACAGAATTACTGCTCTCTGCTCCTGTTTCGTTGACTCCATCTTGTTGTTTGGGCGAAGCGATCACTCTGAGAGCTTCGAAACGCGAGCTATTGTTCTTTCTCATGTGATGCAACACTTGCAACCTATTGTTCAATTTGCACGTGGGGTTTTGCAATTGTTGAAAACAAAAACTTACGATCCTACACGTTGTCTTTTTTTTCCCCCACACAAATTTTTGTTTTCATTTGTACGATCCTTATATTTCTAGTAAGTTAGCTACGAGTCAAAAAATGGGGATCGCATTATACAAGAGGATTCAATATTTTTATTGAATATTATTTTGAATATAGGCGTACAGTAAAGAATGATCTAGCAGATCAACAACTGGAGAAAGATTGCAAAATCTTTTATACTTTTTTTTTTTTTTTTTTTAATACAGTATTGTAAAATTTACACCTTTTTTTTGAATTATGTTTGCATAACACAGTTTTAACATTTAGTAATTAATTTAAGAGAATTTTAACAGATTAAATGGATATTTTGAAATTTAGTATCTGGCCAATATTATTTCCCATATAATAATGGGAAATTTATTTTTGTAGTTTTTCCTCATGCATGTATGTTCAAACTTGTCATTTAGTCTTGAATTTCTTTTTTTTAAAGCTCTCGTCATATAATCAGGCATTAAGCATTTTCCAACAAGTAGCTGTCACCTTGGCAGTTGCTGAAAATGCACTTTATTTTGAACATAGAGATCTTCACTGGGGGAATATTCTTGTTAAAAAGGAGACAAATAAAACATTACACTATGTCCTTCGAGACATGCCCCTTGAACTTTCTTCAGAGGGAGTCGTCGTTAACATCATTGATTTCACTCTTTCAAGGCTTCACGGAGGTAAGATGATTTGTATAAATGAAATGTTCTTACTTATCTGTAGTTAAACTCCTATCAACTTGCACCATTGTTCTTTAAGGTGGTTGCATTGTTTCAAGCAATTTATCTGAAGATCCTAGCCTCTTCACTGGAGATGTGAAAGTCGATTTTCAGTTTGAAGTTTATAGGCAGATGCGAGATCATGTGAGGTTAGTGCAGCATTCTTTCTCTTTTATCAAACAAAAATTATGTTGAGAGAAGATGGTAATTAACTGTAATTAATTCCATGTTGAGGTCTAAGTTAAAATCTTACCATTAGTTTCTTTCTCTTTTAATTAATATTCTTTGTGTCCAACTGTTTATTAAAAGCCTTACAATTCAGCATTATCAAACATTTGAGTGATTTTGCAAAGTGATCACTAAAATGGGCAAAGGTCAATTTCACTTTGGAAAAGAATGACTATCGAGCTATAGCAGTTCTTTCGAGTTTCATCATTTCCAACCATTTTTAATTTCTCTTTCATTCCAAACAAACATACAATTATGAAAATTTACATGCACCTGGCATACATTTAATATCTTTCCATGGTTGACAAATTATAGCGGGAATGAATTTTTTTGTGTGTAAGAGATATGATTGGCATCAAAGAACACTTTTGACGAGTGCATTACCTTACACTAATGAAATGGGCACCTCCTAATTACATGAAATTGACTTAAGCATTGTAATCCATGCTCAAACATCAATGGCTGATGTAATTTTATAGTGTTGTTGTTGTAACTTGTTCATGTAAAATTGTCCTAGGTGGAGAATGGCTAAATAAAAGGAATTTATACTCTATCCAAAGAAAGTTGGAGTGAGCGTGTCCAGTTAAACTTTCGTTAGATAGAGTATAGTCACTTTGAGAGAGTAATAATTGGGTACCACATTGTGAGCATATCTATTCGTGAAATTTCAGGAAAAATTATCACAGCCACGTTCAACTATTGTTGACATTGAGAAGAAATTGTACACACCGGCATCATAACATGCATGCCCCACATTGGATAATCCCTCAAAACTCAATGAACACGACCGAACAGGTATTGAAGCAAGAGGTTCATGAAAACTGCATTAAACCACTCCAGGTCATCAACAAGGAATTCCAGCATTACACCGATTTGCGAAAGGAACTGCATATACTTAGCATTCACAGTTGTGCAGCCATACACAAGCCAAACAACAAGGTTGCCAGATTTTCAGTGATGTTTGGAATTCAGGCATTGGACTATATTGAAGAGTGGAGAAATATTTTTTGGAGTAACAAATCACATACATTGTTCCAGTCATGATGGAAAGAAGAGTTTTCTGGCTCTTCTGAGGGTTTTTTGTTTTTTTTTGAGAGAGAGAGGAAGAATAGAGTGGGGTCGGTGTAATTGTTGAAGCCTACTGCTGCAAATCTTTGTTGACATTTGCAAGAGATTCTGGTGAAATCTTAGCCATAGAGCCTTGTGTGAAGCACAGGAAGAGAAGCTGTACTTGAAGGAACAACCTGTGCCTTGTCCAATTTAAGAAAACTGTGTGCAACTTCAACAAGAAGACAAAATTAAGGTAGAAGGTAAGAGGCAACACTTGTCCACATTAGAAATGTGCATTTATGCCAAATAAATTTCTTTTGTGTACAGGTGCTGCCTCTTCTATTTGTTTGCATCCATAGCTCCTCAAGGTCAGTTTCTATTTTAAAATTAAGGTAATTGCATATTGTCCCTTGATGCATAAAGCATTGTAAATTGAGCTATTGGCAGAATATCCCTTTTAAAGCCAGTCCCTTTATTTGGAAGCAAGATTGCATCAAAATTAATTGAAGAGCTTTATGACTTCTATGACTGTCATTAAGAAGGAATCTTAAAGGTAAACTCCATGGAGAAATTCGACTGTAATTTATTTATTTTTTTTTGACATTATAACGTCAATCCAGGGTGAAAAAGTACGTATCAATTAAGATTTTTTGATATATCCTAATAGTTTATTAAGAACAATGCTTCAGAAGATTGAAAATTGGCCCTTTGGTCCTCCCATCTCCGCTCCAGAAAAAGAGGCGAAACATAACGTCATTTCCTGTCGTGAGAACCTGGGGGTATTTCATCGCTGTCATTCTAGTCTCTTTCGATTCTACATACAGAGCCGAAAGAATATGTCATTTGCATGTCACAGGATCATAAATCACGGTATAAATATTCTGAAGCAACTTTTCTACTGTTAGTTAAGCATGAAACCATAGCAGAAATGGGGAAAACCAGTGATCTGGCACGCTTCCAGTGTGACATGGTGGTAGGTGCAAGACTGGCTGGAATGAGCATTTCAGAAAATTCGACTCTCCTGAGTTTCAAGAGTTTATCGAGAATGTGTCAAGGAGCAGAAAACATGTAGCCATTGTGACCTCTGTGGACTGAAAACCTTCATTAATGAAAGAAGCCAGAGGAGAATGTGTGCAAAAACAGAAAGGCAACAATTGCACAAATATCCTATTAAAGCTCCAGATCGCAAAATCCCATTTTTCTCCCTTTATCGAGGAAAGGGTCAAGGCCATAATCCTCTTGATCACTATAACTATCCCCTTCCTGGTTGCTTGTCCCTGCAGCTGCATTCAAATTATCACCGCAATTACCTCTCATTACAAGTCGGGTAGCCAGAAAGCAATATCAGAACTGACCACTAGTCACACCATTGCTCGAATGGGTTACCAATGCTTTCAGAGAAGAACAAGAAAGCGTGCCTCCTGTGGGCACAGCAGCACAAGGATTGGAAAAAGGTTGCCTGGTCAGACGAATTGCTGGTTCCTGCTGCATCGTGTTGATGGAAGGCTTAGAATATGGCAAAAACAACATGAAGCGATGGATTCCTCACGTTTGGTATGGACTTTGTAAGAGAACATTAAAAAAAAGTGCGGATAAAAGAGGTAAAAAATAGATCAGCTCAGCGCTCCCATTACTTTCCTATCCTAAATCCTCTTCGGGGGATTGATTTATTGTTTTATTGATGACTATGATTCTTGAAGAAAACTTTTTTTTTTTTTTATGGTGAATTCACTGGACGTAGAATTATCAGGGTTCGTACGGGTCATGAAAAACCTAGAAAATCCTGGAAAATCGAAAAAAAATTTCCAGGCCTGGAAAATTTTGGAAAATCAGTGGTTTTTAACTTAAGTTTTGGAAAAGTTTTGGAAAAAGTGATTTTTGAAAAGATTATGGTTTTGGAAAATGTATTGAATTGCCTTGAAACGTTTTGGAAAAGTCATGGAATTTTATTCCTGATCAAGCGTACAAACCCTGGTGATGGTTGGAGCTAGATGCATGGGATATTCCATTTCTGATGTGGTGCAGACATTCAACATTCCTCGATCCACAATGTTGAGGGTGTACAGAGAGTACATCATTTCAGGCATTATCTCCCACCGTGGATAGCGCAATGGCCGACCATGCTGCTAAATGGTTGTGAGCAGTGACATCTGAGCAGAATGGTCCTTCGTAACAGACACACATCACTACATCAATTAACGGCCACATTTAATGAGCAACTTACTAGAAACGTCATTGTAGCAAAATTTAGCAATAATGGGAAACGGCAGCAGAAGACGACAAGAGTGCCTTTACTCAAAGCATGCCATCAGAGGCTGGGTCTCGCCTGGGCTCGTGAACATATTCGTTGGACCTTAGATGATTGGAAGCGCATAGCTTTGTCTGATGAGTCATGATTTAAGTTGGTGCAAGCTGAGGTATGTTTGTGTGATGCAGACCCCATGAGGCCATGGACCCAAGTTGTCAGGAAGGCACAATGCAAACTGACAGTGGCTTTATCATAGTGAGGGGTGTATTTACATGGCAGGGTTTGGTCTCTGATCAAATTGAACATACCATTGACTGGGAATTATGTCTAGCTGCTCGGTGACTATTTGCAGCCCTTTGTAGCCTTTGTGTACTCTAACAATGATGAGACGTCCCAGGAGGACATGTCCATGTCACCAGGCCAACATTACTTGTGATGAAAATAAAAATATAATTTCCGAAACTGGCAATAATGCAAAAAATGCAGAGGACCGAAAACTAATTTTTATAAGGAAAAAGGATGTGGATATGTTAATAATAATGCAAGAAATAAAACACTCTTTAACCACAACGAGTAAAAAGAAAAAATACAACCTGTAAGTACTTTTCGAGAACGAAGCTCTCATCTTCAGCAGGATTGACAGGGAGTAACACAAAAGATGCAACTGAGTGTGTAATTGACAATCGAACAGTGAAGTGTACATTTGTTAGGATGGGACGAAAGCAGCGCTTTCACAAAGCTCATCCAACCAGAATAAACTCCAAATGAAATACACTGAGGTAGTCAAGAAGCCTAACCAACCCAAGCGGTCTTCCATATTATACAATAAATGGACAAGTGCGAGTCGAACTCGCGTGGAGAGGGTTCCGTACGATGAATATGTTATCTACCATGTTTTTTTTTTAAATCTGACCCAAATTTGTAAAAGAAAGTATGTGTGGTACAGGAATGTAGAGGGAAATTTCTGAATATATTGTCTATTGCTGAATTCTGTCTTGTTGTATATTCTTGAATACATAGAGTAAGACCGAGTGATAGAAGGTATTCTGATATTTCATTTTTTGATTTGTCCTTAAAATTAATAGTGAAGCCCCCTGCTATAATAATCTTTTCGGTGCTTTGAATTGGAGGCATTCACAATGCCCACCCCTTAGACTATCTATAAATAAAACCTGAAGAATTGACCGACCGTTCTACTTTGCGAATACAGTAACGATTTTTTAATTAACATCGTTCTGGCAATGCAGTACCACACATTCGCAACTGATTTTTATTAAAATTTAAATAAAAATTAAATTTAATTTAATAATTTAAAATAGGTAAAATTACTTATTTAGGATTTTAATTTGATTTTCCTACTGTATTTAATCTAGCGCGAATTCTTTTTAATGATAATAGATATATTAAAAAACGTAGCTAACATTGGCTGCAAGTAAAAAACGTAGCCCACGAGAAAGACAGGCCTGGGCACTCAAAAGTCACATGACCACAGTAGTCTGAGTAACAATCCAAACTTCATTGTTTCCAACAAACGAAAAAAACACCGATTGTTAAAATCCAAGATGGAGACAATAAAATTTGGATTGTTGCTCAGACTACTATAGTCAGGTGACTTTTGAGTGGCAACACGGATGACACAGGCAACTCCCAGGCAACACCTTCTAGACACAAGGCCTCGACACGGATGACTCTGACGTCATACAGTAGGCAGCACGGCCAACAATAAATACAGGCCGGGGCAGTTGAAAATCACCTTTTACATTGTTTTCGACTGCCCTGGCCTGTATTTAAAGCTGGCCTTGCTGCCTACTGTTTGACGTTAGAGTCTTCCGTGCCGAGGCCTTGTGTCTAGAAGGTGTTGGCCCAGGCCTGTCTTTCTCGTTGGCTACGGTAAAAAAACTATGACATCAGTATTTTCTCGAAATTTAACAATGTTTTTTCATTTGTTGGAAACAATAAAGGTTGGATTGCTCGGCACTATCATAGTCTTATAATTCCCTGGTCTGTACCAACACCACCTAGAGAGAAGGCATGCGCCACAGAAACTGTATACATTGTTACTTCATCATTAAACGGCCAAATTTAGGGCTTATTATTGGTAGAAATACGATTAACAATAGCCACTTTCTTGTGATGTAACAATGTATGACGTTTCTGTGCGCAGGCCTTCTGTCTAGATGGTGTTGTCTGTGCACTGGCACTGATTTCCATTGTTTTAGTCCAACAATTGGATTGCTGTATTTAATGAAGAGCACGGTCTATAGATATTCATGGTCAACGAGCTTCGGATAATTTCCATTGTTTCGAGAAGCTAAGGAAAACAGATCGCGCCTGGTGCCGCATAGATCGCATTGAAACTGAAAATGAAAGTAAAGTTTCTGTCTGTCGATAGGACGGCGCTGCAGGCGTCTTTGGGCCGATTGTACATGCAGTGCCACTTTTCAATGCAGAGTTCCCACCCTACCGGGAGTTAGAAACTTTAGCTTCATTTTAACAATGAAACTCGATGACCATGAATATCTAGAGACCAATGACGTATATTAAAGACTGTGGTCAAAAATCCTCACCGGTGAGAGAATGATGACGTAATTTCTCACTGGGCTAACCGTCTTTTTTCTCGACAAGGACAATTAGACTAACCGGTTAGGCATAGCAGCACCATAATAGTAAAAGAGATTTTTTACTATTATGGCAGTACTAACTGGTGTTTCTGACCGCCTTAAAATGAGGTCAAAGTTTTCTCACTGGGATTTCTGACCGACCAAATGCTAACTCTTCTCACCGGTGAGAGTGTTTGACCTTAGCCAAAAATAGACTCCGAATCCTATTGTTAACAGCGGCAAAAAGTGAAGCAAATTGAGCCATGACAGTTCTGGGCAAGAGTGAGCCGTGGAGTAATTAGCTGTCTGGCTGCTTTGTTTTTGAAGATTTTGGGCCTGAGGAAATCCTCAAAGTTAAACTGCGTACAACTGTACAAATAGACAAGAAAAAGGTTCAGGAATCATTTTCCACAAAAATAAATCAAAAATAAGTAACTAAAATGAAAATACGTAACTGAAAGACAATCGAAACGAAATTAAAATTGAAACCATGATCGAAAAATTGTTTATAAAATATAATAAAATACTTCAAATACAAAGTAAACGAAAAGATAAACTTATCACTCCGTGAAAAGCGTGTGAAAGAATTATTAATCAGCTACTCTCGTGTTTAGCCATGTGTTTTGCATCAACTTCACTCACTTTCGGCCATGATAGTTCTGGGCATGGAGCTTCCCAATTTGCTTCAAGTTACAACAATAGAATTCGGAGCAAGGCTTTTGTATAGAACAAAACTGTCAGCTACTATTACGTGTTCAGCAACAAATATGTAACATTACCTGACAGTTTTGTTACGTTGTGCGATCGTTAGAATGCATTGTTAAGTTTGAGCTGTAGCCAAATTCATTCAAGAGAGGGGGCAAAAAACAACTCTTCAGTAAAAACAGCAATCCAATTGTTGGACTAAAACAATGGAATTCAATGCTTGTGCACCACCATGGCCTTCTAGAAACTACCAGGCCTGAACATGGAAAAGATAAAACATTGTTATGTCAAACTGGTGGTGCTATTACAGAAGTTAGTTCAACGTCACAATCTTAGTGCTTTAACAATACATTATTGACGTCATGTTCAGGCCTAGTAGTATCTAGGAGGCCTTGGTACCACGGTCTACAGATATTCATCGTCATCGAGCTTCGGCCATTTTCCATTGTTTCGAGAAGCTAAGGAAAACAGATCGCGCCAGGTGCCGAATAGATCGCACTATTTCCGACCGCAACCTGCGATAGAGATTTTCATTGAAACTGAATACGAAAGTAAAGTTTCTCTCTGCCGATAGGGTGGCGCTGCAGGCGCAGTTGGGCAGATTATACATGCAGCGCCACTTTTCAATAGAGTTCCTGCCCTATCGGGAGCTAGAAACTTTAGCTTCATTTTAACAATGGAGCTCGATGACCATGAATATCTATAGACCGTGCTGTGCCAACACCACCTAGAAAGAAGGCCTGCGCACAGAAACGCCATACATTGTTACATCACTCTAAAGCGGCTGTTGTTAATCGTATTTCTACCAATAATAAGCCCTAAATTTGGCCGTTTGATGATGATGTAACAATGTATACAGTTTCTGTGCTCAGGCCTTCTGTCTAGGTGGTGTTGGCTGTGCACAGACCAGGGGATTAAAAGACTATGGCAATTATGGACACGGACAAGGAGCAGGAGAAGTTAGCATTTTACATTCAGGATGATTATTGAAAAACAACTCATTTATTTTACATTTGTCTTGTATTCCTAATGTATTTACGTTCATTATATATATATTTTTCAATTTCTATTTTTTATTTTGAACAAAACAGTTTCAGTTTCAGTTTCAGGAATAGCTGAAGATACTGATCGATAGCACAATATTGAGAGATTTACCATGTTATTTTAAGACCATAGACTTCTTATAGGTTTTCCAGTAATCTATAAGCAAAGAACTATTTTCTGTATTTTTTTCGAAATTTTAGGCTCAGTAGTTTCGGAGATAAGGTGGGGGGAATGGTCAATTTCCATTTTTTTTCTTAAATAACTTTAAAACTATTTATTTTAAAATTATAAAAAAAATATATTTGAGACCCCCACAACAAGCCCTTTCATTTGATATATCAAACGATACAGTTTGCAAAACTTTTTTTTTAATTTTCTAATTTGCCCCCTAAAAGTGACTCCCATATTCAAAATTCATTTATTTACGTTACACGTCCGTGTTTGGGTCACAGAAATACATATGTGTACCAAATTTCAACTTAATCGGTCCAGTAGATTCGGGAATGGGGGGGGATGGTCAATTTTCATTTTGTTTCTTAAATAATTTTAAAAATATTTATTTAAAAATTATAAAAGAAATATATTTGAGACCCTCACATTAAGCCCTTTCATTTGATATATCACACGATACAGTTTACAAAAGTTTTTTTTTTAATTTTCTAATTTGCCCCCCAAAAGTGACCTTCATATTCAAAATTCATTTATTTACGTTACACGTCCGTGTTTGGGTTCCAGAAATACATATGTGTAACAAATTTCAACTTATTCGGTCTTGTAGATTCGGAGTAAATTGGCTGTGACACCGGGACAGACAGACACAGGAGTGATCCTATAAGGGTTCCGTTTTTCATTCGGACGTACGGAACCCTAAAAAAGAAAATAAGATTGACGATTGTCAGAAACAAAATACAAACTAAATAAAACACACAAGGAGAAAGAAGATTATCACATCTTCCAGTAGTCCGGGAAAGAGACGTTGCTAATATCTTCAAAACTGACGTCAAGAACGTGCCTCGGTTTACGATACTTCGTATGCCAGTTCATATTCAATGAGTTCTTCAGTATTCCATTCACAAGTTTATTGTCGTGAGTCTTCATCTTCTGTATCATAATCAAAAGGAGATCCTGTATAAACTTTCCAATATGGGCCATGTTTAAATCCATGTGGATGGATTGGTTTTTCACCATCCTTCTGAGCAATGGTCCTCAGGGTAACATTCTGGAATGACTGTAGTTCACTCCATCAGGTTTTACAGATAGTCGCCCACGCAGGCATGCCATAGCGGAGTATGGTCCGGATAATCGATTTGTACAGAAGTAGCTTTTTGTCAATGCTGAGGGTGCTGTTGCGACCCATGAGAGCTATGATACTGTACTTAGCCCTCTTCGCTTTGTTCAGAGCATAGGACATATGCCGGTTCCATGAGAGTCTTGAGTCAATGATAACTCCCAGATACTTGTAGTTGTCCACCCAGTCCAGTTTCTTATTGAACAGAACAAGAGAATCTGGGGGACGCTTGAGCTTCCTATTGAGGTACAAAGCCTTGCACTTTCCGACGTTAAGGTTCAACTTCCAACAGTTAAACCAGTCTTCGAACTGCTTCAAGGCGCACTGCAGCCGATTGATAACGTGCGCCGGCTGGTGTGCACATGTCATAATGGCAGTATCATCCGCATAAAAATACAGATTACAATTATCGGGTTTCGGGAAATCATGTACAACGTAATTAAATAGCACAGATCCGAGGACAGAACCCTGAGGGACACCGGCCTTTACAACACGGGGCGTGGAAAGATTTTCTCCGACTTTGGCTTGATAGGATCTGCCGTCAAGAAAGGATTTCACCAACAAAATCAAATCGGCAGGGAACCCGTCTCTGATCATTTTGTAGACAAGGCGCTCATGCCACACCTGGTCAAAAGCTTTACTGACATCAAGAAATACCACCCCACAGTACCTGGAGAGGTTCAGGGGGGTGCTCAGGTCTTCAACGAGCCTCCATATCTGCATCGGACAAGAGTGGGCAGCACGAAAGCCAAACTGCTCTTCCCGAAAAAGGTCATTTGCTAGACAGTGGTCTTGGAATCTGACGAGAATCGTTTTCTCCAACACTTTGGACATCGTGGGGGGTGGGCTTAAGACTGGAATATGTGTTCCTTACTAATGTGATACAGTATGTCCCAAAAGTATAAATAATGTAAATCAGTCAGAAAAATTTGTTAATCTATAATTTGCTTATCAAATATTTTATCAAAGCAATAATATTCTTACAAACATCCAGCAAAATATCATTTGATTTTATGAAGAAATTCTGTAAAATTTTATTCATATTTTTCAAAGATAGACACAAGTTCTGTCCCATAAATATAAATAAACAAACAATAATTTCAGAAAAATTGAATATTGATCTTTTATTTTTTTAATACTCTATCAGGTCACCATTAGATTTAATGACATCAAAATCATTATTTAGCATAATTTTAATTAATGTATGAATGACTGTAGGATCTGTATTGTAGTGTTAACATGATGTAGAGTCACACCTTTCTCGATTATTGCTTGTTACAGGCCATTGCTTCTTGCTGAAAGTTTGATCTCATTTGTTACGTTAAATTGTCCGTTTCTATAGAAACCAGTGCTCTAAAGACTTGCGTTTTAATATTTTAGTGCATGTTTAAATAATGATTTATCTGACTCCAAGATATATGTTTTTAAGGGTAGAAAGGTAATTTAATACACTACTAATTAATTTTGGTCTGAAATTGTTACAAGATTACATAAGTTTTGAAAACTAGCCATAGCATATCAGAATCGAGAGTCTGTCGGCGGCAAGAGTCTGTGTATGTCTTTCAGTAGAATCAGTATGTGACCTCTGGTGGTCATTTCGGAAATGTTTTGATAATGCCATCTGGTGACGAAATAGTCATTATGAGAGTTTGCCACATATGTTTTACCAACTGTAAATGATTTGCTTTTTTATTTCTTCACATCTACTAAACTGTGGGCATAAACATATTTTGTTAGAATCCCCCTATAAGTTCTCAATAGGAGTTAGGTCCAGAGATCTTGCTAGCCACTTCATGGCATTCACATTGCGTGCTTGAAACCAGCTCAAAGTTGATCTGCACAATTGCCTTTGTATTTTGCATGTAAGCATTATCTTGTTGCAAAATCCAGTCTTTACCAGCAATTTCTTCAGCATTGAGAAGATGATAGTCCTTTAATGGTTACTGATATTTTTCTGCATTTTGGTGACCACTTAAAAGACAATGTTTTAGATTCCATTGAAGCTAAAACAAGCCCACACCATATTTGTTCCTCATCTTTGTTACCTACTACAGAAGTTTCAATCTTGGGCCTGCAAATCATGCCAGTAATACTTCCACCCTTCAGGCCGTCCAAATTACACTTTTCGTCACTGAAAAGGCATGATATCCATTTGTCGGTCCAAGATACGTGTTTTTTTGCCCTAGGTAGTCGTGCATGTCTTGTTTTATCACAAGTCAGTGGTGGCTTCCTGATCATTGACTTATATTCCATGTTACTATTCATTTGCATCTTCTATAGATGATACTTTTGGAGATGTTGATGCTTAATTCTCATTGAATTCTCCGAATTGATTTCCTTGATGAGCAGCTAATCAGATTTGTCTGTTATCTCTTGAAGTTGTGAATTTTGTTTGGTCAAACATTGTTTTTTTAGGCTTGAAAGGATACTTTAAGATTGAATAGATGACAGCAACACTTCTATCAATTTTCTTTGCAGTTTCTACAAGACTTTTTCTTCACTTTTACATATCCAAATTTCTGCTACTTCAATATAAGTTACCTGTTTTGAACATAGCATTTTGTTTTGCAATAGCAAAATAAATTTTTAATAAAGTTGAAATACCCTGAAATGCATAGTAACTTTTTGCTGGAATTGAATATTAATTTTTTTTAATCAAATAAAATATTTTATGATCAAGCTATGCAGTTATTTATAGTTATGGGACAGAAATTTAGTCTATATTTTGAGAAAAATCAATGAAATTTTACAGAAATCTTCTATATATACAATACTCATTTCCAAAAAAGTTGGGACAGTGCAATCAAAAAAGTTGGGACAGTGCAACTCTAACACATTTGTTTGGATTATTGTATTGCCGTTTATTTCAACGCATTACGATACATAAACGATAAATTAGGCATGGGATCACATATCTTATATGCTTAAAGAAAGATACAGGTGATTTTCCTGTTTGGCACGTGCAACACACTCCCAAAAAAGTTGGGACAGCACGGCGTTTACCACGGTGAGGCGTCACCTCTCCTCTTGATGACACACTGTAATCTTCTGGGCATCGATGACACCAATCTTTCTAACACCGTAACCGGAATTCTGTCCCATTCCTGTTGGATATAGGTTTTCAGCTGTTCAACTGTCTGGGGTCGTCGCTGTCGTAGTTTTCTTTTAATAATACGCCAAACGTTTTCTATAGGCGACAGATCCGGGCTGCAAGAGGGCCAATCCAACATACGAATGCGCTGCCGAAGTAGCCATGCAGAAGTTATGCGCGCTGCATGCGGTCTGGCGTTGTCTCGTTGAAATATACACTGACGTCGTCCAAACAGGCGCCTCTTAGATGGCACCATAGCTTGTTCCAGGATCTGTATATACGCTTCAGCATTGACTGTGCCATTGCAGATGTGCAAGTCTCCCATTCCATGGCCACTAATACAGCCCCAGACCGTGACAGACAGTGGTTTCTGTACCGAACGCCTGTAGCTCGCGGAAATATCCTTTTCGTCTTTGGTCCGGAGTGTACGGCGTCCATTATTTCCATAAACAATCGTAAAAGTTGATTCATCGGACCACAATATGTTCTTCCAGCGTGCTTGGGACCAATTGCGATGGGCTCGAGCCCATATCAGACGGCGACGTTGCTGTCGTTTGTTGATGTATGGCTTCCGTTGTGCACAGTATAACTTAAGTTTGCATTTGTGCATGCACCGGCGTACAGTATTCAACGATAATGGCTTCTCAAAGATATCGCGGGCCCACGTAGCTATGTCCGTAATCGCAGCATTCCTATGCGTGACGCAGTGACGTCGGAGGATCCGAAGAGCTCGAGCATTCAGAATAGGTTTTCTACCTTGGCCTTTCCGAACTGTGATCTCACCACTATCTAGTCGTTAGCGCTTGATAATATTATGTACTGTAGATGATGACAGGTTAAATCTTCTGGCTATTGCACGCTGAGAAACGTTGTTTGTGAATTCTTGAATGATTCGAACACTAAGATCTTCGTTAACTGGCTTGCCTCGACCCATCATTCCGAATAAGTTACCTGAACGACGGATGGCAACTGTTATTTATACGGAATGTAGTACGACGTCATCATTCTAAATTATTCCCGAACAATTCGGAAGATTCCACTATTAACGGGGCTTTCTACAACGTATGTCCCTACTATTTTGGAACGTGTTGCAACACCCCCATTCAAAATGAACGTCCTGGCCACGATACAAAATGTTTTGGTGCACACAGTATATTTATGTCATTTCATAAACGTATCTGCTATTTTGTATTCGCGAGAAAGTTTTGTTACATCATCCCTTTTTGTTTTTTCTATATATTTTGCACTGTCCCAACTTTTTTGGAAATGAGTATTGTATAAAGAAGGATGTTTGTGGGTTTGTATGTATTTTATACAAATCTACAGTTTTATTCCGATCTTGATAAAATTTCGCATACATGACCTTCAAAGCATGAGGAAGGTCACTGTCTACCTCAGATTTCGGAAAAATAATAAATATCGATAAAAAATCGATATTCATGGTTATGGCAAGGCATATTAATGAGAAATATCGCATGACCAACAATGCAAATAAAAGTTTGTGCAACAATAGGTATCAACAATGGTTTCAACACGCAATTCACCAATAACAATGAGCTCAAAATGATGATGCAATGATAAAGCAATCCTTTCCAAGAATTATAATAATGAACATAAAATGATGATGCAATATGGATAAGTTTCAATTTGTAACAATGCATAGAATTCCTGTTATTCAGGCTTTTCTTAGAAAAGAGAGTTCTTAGTACTTAACAATTTCTTGAAAATCTTTAAAAATGATCAGTAAATGGAGATAATGGAGAGTTAGCAGACTATTGAGAAAGAGTGGAAAGACGACAGAGGAAGCACTCCTTTAGCTCCGTGATGTATTGAGCAAATAGGAAGCAAGTAAATAGAAGAATCCGCGACCGCTAGACTGCACAAAGTGATGAATGGCCAAATTTTGCTTCAACGCATCGAGAGAAGAGTGGAAATTGCAACAACACTTAAGTATACATCTAAGGTAAGATTACGTGAGTAAGAAATTATTTAAAATAGCAGTGGCATCCTTGGAGAGGTCCAGCCATTGTGAGCCTTTAAAAAGATTTTTTTCGAATTTTCATTAAGAATTTTTACTGTATTAATTCTAAGCATTTTCATGTGTTTATTTTTAAGATATTGCAAAATTTAATTTAATTTTTTGAGATTGTTCTGTTTACATCCAAGTAATTATCCCGGGCAACGCCGGGTACCTTTGCTATTCTTCTATATATATAAAGAAGGATGTTTGTTTGTGGGTTTGTTTTTTATACAAATCTACAGTTTTATTCCAATCTTGATGAAATTTTGCATACTTGACCTTCAAACCATGAGGAAGGTCACTGTCTACCTCTCGATTTCAGAAAAATAATAAATATCAATAAAAAATCGATATCCATGGTTATGGCAAGGCATATCAATGAGAAATATCTCATGACCAACAATGCAAGGCAAAGTTTGTACAACAATGGTATCAGCATGTAATTCACAAACACTCTGCATGGACCAACAATATATATCTCATGACCAAAAATGCAAGGAAAAGTTTGTGCAACAATAGGTATCAACAATGGTATCAACATGCAATGCACCAACACTATGCAAGGATCAACAATATATATCCCATGACCAACAATGAAAGGCAAAGTTTGTGCAACAATAGGCCCGTCGTGTTCACATCAACAATGGTATCGACGCGCAATTCACCAATAACAATGAGCACAAAATGATGATGCAATGATAAAGCAATCCTTTCCAAGAATTTTAACAATGAACATAAAATGATTATGCAATCTGGATAAATTTCAATTTCTAACAATACATAGAATTCCTGTTATTCAGGCTTTTCCAAGAAAAGAGAGTTCTTAGTACATGTGCTCAACAATTTCTTGAAAATCTTTAAAAATGATCAGTAACTGGAGATAATGAAGAGTTAGCAGACTATTGAGAAAGAGTGGAAAGACGACAGAGGAAGCACTCCTTTAGCTCTGTGCTGTATTGAGCAAATGGTAAGCATGTAAATAGAAGAATCGACTATCGCTAGACTACACTAAGTTTTGCTTCAACACATCGAGAGAAGAGTGGAAATTGCAACATCAAGTGTACATCTGAAGTAAGATTACGTGAGTATGAAATTATTGGAGAGGTCCATGCATTGTGAGCCATTAAGAATTTTTACTGTATTAATTCTAAGGATTTTCATGTGTTTATTTTTAAGTTATTGCAAAATTTAATTTAATTTTTTGAGATTGTTCTGTTTACCTCCAAGTGTAATTATCCCGGGCAACGCCGGGTACCTTTGCTAGTTCTTCATAAAATCAAACAACATTTTGGTGAGACATTGATAAGAATGTTACAGCTTTGATAAAAGATTGTTTTATGTTTTTCTAACTGGCTGTTTAGATTATTCACACTTTTGGGACATACTGTACCATTACTATATATACATGTAATTTATTGTGACCATGTACCTATTTGTTAAAATGAGATTTTTTTTTTGATTTTTTTAAAATGTGCAGTAATTTGATGTGATTATCTTCATTATTTTCAGAGGCAACTGGGAAGGTTTTCATCCTTTCACAAATATCCTTTGGTTAAATTACCTGCTGGACAAACTGATTAATCATCAATTATATACACAAAAACGTACACATCGTGCTGCTTACAACAAACTTAAAAAATTCAATGGTGAAATTCTTTCATACACTTCAGCTACGGAGTTTGTTGAAAGGAGGTATTTTCATTAAAATAAGAAAAAAAAAAAAGAGGAAAAAAAAGAATGAATTTAGCATGTTATCTAATTGTGTGAATAATTTACAAATTTTAACCTCTATTTTTTGATACTGTAATTTTTAAAGTTATGTTCATATTTTGTATTTTTTTTTAAAAAAAAAGCTAATTGATTTATTTAAACTTTAAATGTTATTTATTTTCATTTATATTTTTGTATAAAAAAAAAAAACAAGTAGTTTTACATACATTCTTGTTTAAATCAATTGAAACCAAATTCAGGAATTTGAAAAAAGATTTTTTTTTTTTTTAATATATCTGTTATTATATTGTCATTTGAAAAACAAACTGAAACTGTATATAATTATACATCATCATTATTAAAAAATGAAAATATAAACAGTGGTAAGAAAGTTTTTAATTATTTAGGTATCAATTAAGGCTTTTAGCCTTTTGAAAAGAATATCAAACTAACCAGATTAAAAAAATATGTTAACCATTGAATTTATTCAACACACTGGCAGCTTTAACTTCCATATTGTTGAAAAACATGAAATTGAACATTTTGATTACTCTTTCTATAAACTCTTTCCAGAGCATTCAATGGGTGCAGGCAGGAAAGCACTCTCTCTCAGCTCAGTCTGCTGAGAGATGCTTAAACTTAAGATCTGCTCGATTCTTGTGGTGTTATCAACTGAAAAGATTCAACTGCAGCAATGTTCGATCAAACTGCGAGGTCTTATGGCAGCAGTGCATCGAAAAAACACAACATATCACCTGAAGACTGGTTTATTAACGTAGCACGAAAGAGTCTATAGTTGGAACACTAAATGCTGCATATTTCTAACCATAAACTATATAGAATTTTGTATAAAAGGAATTTAATATTTAAACTGGTAAGAGGAGGGCAGGCAAATTGTAATGCCGTTCTTGGAAAAGAGAATACATGTAATATTAATTTTGATATTCATCACTTTTTCTTGTTTTCTCATTGTTTTTATCCTTTTTTTAAAATTACTTCCCCCTTCCTGCTTCATATATAATTTTTCTCTTGTCCCAATAAATGCTCTATACCAATAATCTTAAATCCTAGAAGATGCATGATACAATTCAAATCTTCTTGCATCATGTTTTTATTTGAGGTGCCAAATTAAATTTTTCGTACCACCTCATTTTTCCCATTACGTATTTGCTGCTAATTGGGCGTTTTTTTCTCTCATGGATTACCAGTTTCAGTCTGGTTCTTATGCATTTTATTTTTTTACACCCTTCTTCTGTGAGGAGAGGGAGGGAAGAAAAGTTGTCGAAGGAAAAATCTTAATCAGTTAATATTCATGTGACAAACAGGTTTCCGTCATTTGAGATGAGCACAGATATACATGTAAACTTTCGTGAAACTGTCGTTGAAATTTCAGCTTTCCAACATGCACATATGCTTTCTTTAATTTTTAGAATTGCCTCAGTCTCAGCACTTGCAATTTCAGCTAAGAAGGGTTTTACACTTGCTGATAGAGCAACGAAAATATTCCAAAGTATAAAAATGGAGCTAGTAAAGTTGCCGAGAATAACATAACTTTGCAAACAACTTTGAATTGTGTCCATTGTTGAAAATGCTATTTGCGAAATTGCAATGAAAAACAAAAAATGGCAATCATTTTCAAATGGGAAAAGTGGCGCATTTAGAGATATTGTAGATTATACAGTCGAACCCTGTTAATACGTGTTTCAAGAGACCAAGCAAAAAACACATATCTGGGAATGAAAACCCTAAAAGTGTTGAGTTACGAAATAAGCTTGAGACACAATCATCTTTTATTTATTTATTTGGAGAAGAACTCAGTTATTGAAATCTGTTTACATGATTGTACAAAATCGTTACAAATTAAATTCTATTAAAGAATTGTGAAGAATGTAGATATTATGAATATCATTTAGAAAAGCGCGTTTATATACCACTGAGAGAAATCAGAATTCACGTTTATATAGTAACACAGGCTTCTTTAAGTCCAATAGAACCAGTCAGAATTTGCATGACTAATAAAAATTTTACATTAAACATTGCAAATGGTTTAACATTCCTCGATTGAATTTCTTAATTTTTGAGACAAAAAATAAATCTTATCCAGTTTTGGAGGGGGGGGGAAACTCTTATTAACAAGTTGTATTTATATAAAAATAGCTTTCATGGGGATGGGACCAAGGGAAAAACTCATATTAAGCGGGACACGTATTAAGCGAGTATGTCTTAATAGGGATTGACTGTATTTTGAAAAGGCTTCTCTTGAAACTTCCATTAATTTATAGATGAATTAATGCTAAGGCAATAAAAAATGAAATATCACATGCTATTCTTTGCAAGACAGAGTAAACTGTGAATCAATATTAATGATGAATATTCTTAGGCTTGTTTAAATAGTGGCATTACTCTTTGCCTCCTTCCCATTCATGTTTGTCTGGTTATTTACTGTTTTAATGCAATTGTAAAGACAATTGCAAGTTTTTGCAACCAAACGGATTTTATGCCTCTATCAAAACGAGGAATTTTTGAATTACACCTTGTCTAGTAATAAATGGCAGTGTTATTAGCATTTTGATGAATGCACCAAAAAACATTTAAGTTTTTTTCCTTTTTGTTATTCATTTTATATTTGTTTGAAATTTGACTATATGGTGCATTTTAAAGTTGGAACATGAGATAACTCTGATGGAGGCATTGAGATTGCTTCCACTTTTATTACTTTTTTCTTCCTTTTTTTTTTTTTTTTTAACTTTTGTTACATGATCAATGTTGATGAAATCTCTCCACCAAGGATACTTGTTTGTTTGAGCACATTTTTTCCTTGGAACAAGAATTGCCATGTTGATTAAAAACAAAAAAAAACATGGGATGGAGTGATTTCTCATTTAATTGAAAAAGTCTCTTCCTCCATAAATTATATTTTCCATAGGATTGGTTATTTGGGGTTAAGTCTAGTGTTGGTAAAATATAATGAAAAGAAATCCAAATGCATTTTGAATGTATTTTTGATGTTTATGACTGATTTTAATATGGTTAAAGTGAAAGGGCCAGAGGAGGAGGAAACTGCAAATTTGTTTTGTGTTAAAAATATTTATGTTAAATGAGGATTCATTTATAGGGACAACAGAGTCCAAGGCAGGTTGCCTCTCTTGGTCCAGAGGAAATTGTAGATGAGCGGCTTCTTTTTCTCTGCCATACACGAAAGCCTACAATGGAGAGTATGATGAGGATGACAATGAAGACGATGAAGAGAGCCACAAACACATGTTGATGGATAGGTGTTACGGTCTCTGTTGGAATGGCATTTGTAGCATTTGCCATAAATCCTAATGCCCATCCAGTGGTTACACCATCAATCTAAATATACAAATTAAAACAAATTAAAGATTCATTATATAATATTCTTACAGGTTATTTCATTTCCCCCTTTCATTTTCACATAATTCTCACAGGTTATTTGTGAAATGCACTCAGGGTCGCAAAATAAATATAGAAGTGATCTTTTCATTGGTGTGTATTCAACTTCAATTCATAAATTTCTTTGCTTTAAGACAGTGGTTCTTAGGTGGTGTTATACAGAGTGTCTCAAACCTTTAGGGTCAAAATTCTACAGATGATAGTGGACTGGTTCCATATCTCAAAATACTCAATTTACAATGCAAACTTCAAGTACCAAGAAATCTTGAACATGCAAGGAATGTTTTTGTAAGTTGCTTTCGTTTTCAGAGCAAACAATGCCCTGCTATGTCAACATTTGGTGGCACTAGCTTGCAAAACAATACACACAATCGCTTATGTTTCCATTTGTTTCTGAATATAGTTTGACTTGTAAAAAAAAATGTAAAAACGTTGCAGCAGGATGTAATGCCTGGAAAGCCAAAAGGATGTACAGAGAAAAGTTTCCCAGGCATCCTCTGAATTGGAAAACATTTCTCACCATGGATGTGAATTAAAAGACAGTGGGTCATTCAAGCTACAGAGAGTTGGCCAGGTGCTAAATAAAAAACTGACGTCATTGATAATGATGGAAGCCAGGTTGGCATACAATTAAAAAACCCTCGCTGACCATCTAATGGTTTATTCTTTAAAGAATTTACGCCTTAGGAAAGATAGTTCCGGCCTGCGGACTAGGTAAGTGCTCCGACCAAGCCCTAAGGTCATTAAATAGCAGTTCGCTTTCATGGCTGCAGTGGCACAATTGGTTGGCGCGTTGGCAGTCTGAGCCAAAGGTTCCTGGTTCGAATCCAGGCTGTGAAATTTTCTTTCCTATTTTTCATCATTAATTTGAACAGCTGAGGTTGGCGTACAATTAAAAAACTCGCACTGACCATCTAATGATTATAAAATAAAGAATGTTCACTCACCAGACTTTGAGAAGTGGTGTTGGATCATTTGGCGGAAGCACCAAATATTGATAATAAGACTAGTGATTGCCACTTTGAACAGTTTCTCTAAGTTGATAATTGTTGCAATGAAGTGTAAGTGGTTTATAAAAAAAAAAAAAAAAATGTGCCACCAAACATCGATGTAGCAGCAGGAGTTTGCTCTAAAATTGAAAGCAACTTACAAAAATGAAAACGTTCTCACATGTATTAGGTACAGCCAATAAATAATAAGGCAAAGGATATTTCACAATAATTTTTTAACTCTGAATTTCCACTTCTGCAGATGTTCCTTTCTTGCATTGGCTGTGTGCAATAGGATCACACAATGAGAAAGTTTACCGAGACAATTTGGTTCGGTTCGATAACATTTCACAGTATCACTGAGCATTAACCGTAGCTTCATGCTCTAGGAAGTCAACATGAATTGAAACGAAATAAATGGACACAGCCGCTGCACAGTTATCTTTTGCTCATTCCTTGCCGGACACGTAACTTGTCTATCGAGAGAAACGCGTGTGAATCACTTTCGTCACACCAGTAACTACATTTGAGGCCCAACTTCATTTTGCTGAATGCCTTAATTTGATGCAATATCCTCTGCCTTGTTATTTATTAATTGTACCTCGTATTATTCGCTCAAGTACTCATGATACCTGAAGTATGAATTTCTGACCATTGGTTCCTTATCTCCAATACCGTAAATCCCCTTGTATAATTCGAAAAATTTTGGCCTAAAAAGGACCTAAATTTGTGGGACCGTATTATACAAGGGGATAACATTAGCCCTGCAACTACTGACGGCGGCCGGATGGGGGGGGGCAGGAGGTCAGTTGCATTCTGTCCTGATGAACTTCAGACGAAGTTACTGTATAATATACATTAATTATACAGTATATATAATGTCCAGTTCATTATACAGTACATTAATTCCCATCGCCAAAAACTAATACTAAAACTAAAAATGTAAAAAACAGAGGTTTTTCTGTATATTTTGCAAATTTTATTTCTCGTAATGAGACAAGAGGATTTATGGTACGTGTTTTACAAAATAAAATAAATATCTTAATACTGTGGATGGAAAGACTTGATCAATAGGAGACACATGAACAAACCGTTTTTCCACAAAGGATTTAATGTACATACTATTCCAAAAGCGTTTTCACTTAGGTGAATGATGTTTGGCTTTCTTGGAATACATTAAACCAGTGAGATTAATTGGTTCAGGCAGGAAGTCGAGTTCGAATCATGTTGGACGATGCCATTTATTGTTTCTTAGCAACAGGGATAGGTAGACATAATGAGTGACGTTAAACTGTTTTAACTGAAATCTGCTTTTGAGCCTTAATTAGGAAAGTTTTTCTTTATTATTAATAAATCAATTTATAGGGTGTTTCTAATTTATCTCCCATATTATATATGTTTATTACTCAAAAACTATTACAGATTTTAACGTGATTTTTTTTTTTTTCACAAAGAAAAACTAAACAGTTTCTTAGCCTCGCTTGAGTTGATATGAAACATGCGGGTGGCACGTTGTTCCATTTTTCGCGAGACACTGTAAACAATAGCGAGTGTTCAAGAAAAAGCATGTTATGGCTTGCAGAATTTAAGTCAATGATTACAGTTCAGAGAATGTTCAAATCAAAGTTTAAAAAGGATCCTCCAAATCATAAGTCAATTAAGTTATGGCATGAAAAATTTTTAAACACAGGCAGCCTGTTACACAAAAAGGGTGCTAATAGAACTTCAGCAACACCACAGAGTAGAAAAGGTCAGGGGGGCTTTCGATCGTAGTCCCCGTCAGTAAATCCCCACAGTCGGGGACCAGTAAATCACTTCGCCAAGCAACTCGTCAACTGGATATGCCAATGACATCCATACATAAATTAGTGAAGCACCGCCTTCATCTTACATCCTACAAAATCCAGATGATGCATTAACCGATGACCGACCGAAGTGCAAGAAGTTTGCTGAGGATATGCTCCAAAAAATCGACAGTGTTCCTAACTTCCTTGAGGACATTTTGTTTTCTGATGAGGCAACATTCCATACTTCCAGAGCAGTAAACCGACACAACTGCTGCATTTGGGGCTAACAAAACCCTCACATTCTAAGGGAGCATATACGCGACAGCCCAAAGGTTAATGTTTGGTGCAGTTTGAGAGGCACATTGATATTTATTAAGGCATGCAAAGAAACTTTTTGATTTTTCTTCGTGATTAAAATAAATCATGTTAAAATCTGTAATAGTTTTTGAATAACAAGCATATACAGGGTGAATACAAAAGTCTGACCCCCACCCCCCCTTTTATTTTTTGAACCGAAGCAGATGTCAATTTTGATGAATCCAATGAATAGGAAGTTGTGGGTGGCCTATTCCATGGTGCACTTTTCGTCAACCCAAATATGCAAATTAGGACACATTCAAAATTTATCTCAAAAACCGTAAGGGATAGAGAAAAAAACCCATTTGCAAACTTGTTCAGCATAAAAAAACAAACAAAACAAAAAAAAAACGTCCAAATCGGACCAACCAATCACCCACAATCACGTGGTGAACTGTTTGTAGCTTATAAACAGTCACACCGCACAAACAATTTACTTCAAACAGTTTAAAAAAAAAGTTAATCAACAAAATGCTCGATGTGACGACCGTGGGTACCATAACACAATTGGGCACGGAATCTAACTGACGCCAAAACATCGGCAAGCATGGCTGGTGTCACTCCTCGGCTCGCTTCCTGGATTCGTTGAACCAGATCCTCCAGTAAGGCGAGCTGCGTAGCATAAACCTTGTCCTTCAGGTATCCCCACAAGAAAAAGTCAAGTGGTGTAAAATCAAGGGAGTGGGGTGGTCAACGAACTGGTCCTCCTCGGCCAATCCATTGTTGTCCAAACATCTCACTTAGACGCTCGCGAACGATCTACCCGTAATGTGGAGGAGCTCCATCATGCTGAAACCACGTGCGCTGATACGAGGCCAATGGCAAATTGTCAATGAAGTCTGTGACTACCACGTTGAGAACTTCAGCCCGGTAGCGTTCTGCAGTCAGTGTTCCATCGTAAAAATACGGTCCAACCACAGTGTCATTGTACAATCCACACCACACATTGATTCTCCAGTTCACTAGATGAGTTGCTTCTCGCAGACATCGTGGTTTTCATCTGCCCAATGATGATGTTTGTGCCTGTTGATAACTCCATCCCTGGTGAACTGGGCTTCATCTGTCCACAACACCTCATGAATGAAGTTTGGATTGTCATCCAGGCAGGTAAGTAACCAGTTGCAGAAGGCGGCCCTAGCAACATAATCGAATGGCAGTAACTCCTGGTGACAATGAATATGGTATGGGTGAAAATGATGTGCGTGTAGAATGTTGTGAACAGTTCTCTGATGGCACCCGACATCTGCAGCAATTGCTCTGCTGCTTGTGTGGGGATTTGCAGCAACTGCAGCCAGAACTAGTGTTGTTGTATCCTCGTCGCCTTGTGCCCTTGGATCGGCCTTGGTGGCTCCGGGGTTGCGTGATCGCCTTTGATGCCCGAGAACGCGGGTTCGATCCCGGCCGAGGACGACGAGGATTTTTTCAGGGGGAAAATCCTGAGATCACGCACTTCCTTCGGAAGGGAAGTAAAGCCGTTGATCCCGTGTAGGCGTTTGCCGGCTGCACGTTAAAGAACCCTTGCGAGGCAAAATTTGCGGCCCCTATAACGCCGTCCTGAAATGACCATGGCAGTTGAAAAGGATGTTAATACCAAACAAACCAAACCAAACCTTGTGCCCTTGGTCGTCCTCGTTCTGCAGTAACATTCCCTGTAGCCTCGAATCTTTGAATAATGTGACGCATTGTTTGACGAGATGGATGGCATTCGTTAGGGTATCTGTCTCGATACAACCTAACTGCAGCATGTAGGTTTCTCCTTGCCTCTCCGAAGCAGATCATGTTGACCATTTCCGGAACAGTGTAGCTTGCCATCCTGGAATTGTTCTGTCTTCTGTGTGCTGAAACATGCCTTTTATTTGCTTTTCCGCATGAAAGTGAATGTGAGTATGGTAATTTATGTTAATTTTTTGATTTGCATGCTTTACATGGTGGAAATATCAACATTCAGTTTTCCTTGTGCAGTGTGACTGTTTGTAAGCTACAAACAGTTCACCACGTGATTGTGGGCGATTGGTTGGTCCGATTTGGATGATTTTTTTTGTTTTGTTTGTTTTTTTATGCTGGACAAGTTTGCAATTGGGTTTTTTTCTCTATCCCTTACGGTTTTTGAGATAAATTTTGAATGTGTCCTAATTTGCATATTTTGGGATGATGAAAAGTGCACCATGGGATAGGCCACCCACCACTTGGATTCATTGGATTCATCAAAATTGACATATCTGCTTCAGTTCAAAAAATAAAAGGAGGGGGGGGGAGTTCAGACTTTTGTATTCACCCTGTATAATACGGGAGATCTTTTAGAAACACCCTGTATATTATTATTTTAGCAGAAATGCCGTATAATAACGTGGCAACTACATGAGGAAGTAAGCAATAAGTTGACAAAGCATGCTCAACAATATAATGGCGAATACACGAATTATACCAATGACGTATATTAAAGATAGACTCCGAATTCTATTGTTGTAACTTGAAGCAAATTGGGAAGCTCCATGCCCAGAACTGTCATGGCCGAAAGTGAGTGAAGTTGATGCAAAACACATGGCTAAACACGAGAGTAGCTGATTCATAATTCTTTTACACGCCGATCACGGAGTGATAAGTTTATCTTTTCGTTTACTTTGTATTTGAAGTATTTTATTATATTTTATAAACAATTTTTCGATCTTGGTTTCAATTTCAATTTCGTTTCGATTGTCTTTCAGTTACGTATTTTCATTTTAGTTACGTATTTTTGATTTATTTTTGTGGAAAATGATTCCTGATCCTTTTTCTTGTCTATTTGTACAGTTGTACGCAGTTTAACTTTGAGGAATGGTTTTGAATTAATTATTCCTCAGGCTCAAAATCTTCAAAAACAAAGCAGCCAGACAGTTAATTACTCCACGGCTTACTTCTGCCCAGAACTATCATGGCTCAATTTGCTTCACTTTTTGCCGCTGTTAACAATAGGATTCGGAGTCTATCTTTAATATACGTCATTGAATTATACTCTGTTCAACGAAAGAAAACGTGGGCGTGTCTAATTAAATTTCCGATTTCAATTGTTAGACATTTTTGTTAAGTAAAATTAACAATCGCTAACAATTGAAATTAGAAATTTAACTGGACACGCCCAGTTTTTCTTTCGTTGGACAGAGTATAAATAATTACATATTTGTCATGAAATAATCAGTAATAGAAAGTTTACTTAAGTTTGCTGCAGATTTAACAAAGTAATAATACCGGTATATAAAGTATAAATAAATCTATTATGGTATTTCGTAGAGAATAGCTAGCAATCTTTCGAAATGAACTATCTTCTAGGTTTATGCTTAAAAAATAACGCATCGGCAAACAAAGTTGTGTTGTCAACCTTGACTGGGAAAAAATAATGTATATATAACAATATAATATCTTATATATGAAAAAAGCATATAGTTCTGCAGTAAACTATATGCTGTTTACTATACGGTATATCGTAATGGCTTTCATTGTCTTATAAAATATAAGCATAATATATGGTGGCATGAACAATTTCGGTATCAAAATATTACAGAATTTAAAAAGTAATAAATAAAAATGTCAATGTTCGAAATGCAGAAAATAGAGAAAATACCATAGCCTGGATTCGAACAGGGAACTTCAGCTTTTCGAAGGTTCCCGATTCGAATTCAGGTTGTGGAAATTTCGTTTCTATTTTCATCAATAATTTAAATGTCTGAGGTTTGGCGTAGGATAAACCCTCATCGAACGTTCTTGAGATATTATTAAATATCTATTGTTATATTTTTAATAAGTGTGTTAAATATTTCATCTGCAAAGTCTGTCTTACTGAAGTAAAAAGCAGTGATTAATCTTTCCATCTGCATTTCGAGTCGTAAACCTCATCCTTATTTCCACTCTGGACGGCCAAGTCCATTTTAAACTTCTATGATGTTCGTTCAAACAACTAGACTTTATAACCTATCACCTTCGCTTAGTTCAACTCCTGCCAAGCAAGTGAAAACGCTTTTAGAATAGACTGTACATTCGTGTATATTAAATCCTTGTGGAAAAGCTGTTTGTTCATGTGTTTCCTATTGATAAAACCATCTGTAGAAGTTTGCCCTAAAGGTTCTCTCAAAATATCTATACATTCTACAAAATATTGAAAGTCTACCACTTAATTAAATAACTTAAATTGTGTACTAAGAGATATTGATACTTATTTTTTAAGATTGTGTTTCCATTTCAATTTTCATTATAGTGAAACTCTGAAAAGATTAAGAGCCACAGCTTCAAGGTATACAATAAATTTCTGAATAACCTTGAAAATAATTCTGTAGTAATACAATACACTATCCTACATTAATGGAATGGACACTTCCTAATTGACATGAAATCTAATTTGTGCGTTGGAACCGATGTTCGCACATCAACAGCTGATGTTATTTTATAGTGTTTGTGTAGTGACTTGTTTGCTTGTGTAAAGTCGTAGGTGGAGAATGGCCAGACGAAAAGGACCTATAGACTTTGAGAAAGGAGTAATAAACTTGTATCACATTGTGGGTGTCTATTCGTGAAATTTCAGGAAAATTATCACAGCCACGTTAAACTATTGGTGATATTGTGAAGAGATAGAATACTGCAGACATCGAAACACACACGCCCATGTCAGATAATCCCCGAAATTCCCTTAATGTGTTAAGCGCAAGGTTCATAAAAACCACAAGAAACCACCCTAGGTCATCAACAAGTAGTTCCAATAGGTTAACAAGCTTTCGCAGATGTGTAGCTATATATAAGTGACAGATTCTAGTGGTGTTTAGAACGAGAGTCTGGACATTTTTCATAGTGGAAGAACAGTTTATGGATTGACAAATCACATTACCCTGTTCCAATCGAATTGCCTTGTTTGGATATGATGAATGCCAGGGGAGTGTCTTTTACCTGAGTGTACAGGATGTTGCAGATAACTACAGGGCAGCATAACGGGAAGCCTACCCGCTCGATTGCAGGGACCGGCTCGGTCGATTGGCAGAATGGAGGGAGATGAAGGTGGCCTGCAGCAGCCAGCAGCGCGCACCCCTCCTTGGCTCAATTGGTCATGCCCTTTGCCAAACAAACAAGTTTAACAAAATAAAATTACCCAATTATCATTTGATGTCGACCCGGCCCCTGCAATCGAGCGGGTAGGCTTTCCGTTATACTGCCCTGTAGTTATCTGCAACACCCTGTATATGGTTCCCACTTTGAAGTTGGTGGTGGTTAAGTCATGGTATAGAGGTGATTTTCATGACATGGCTTGAAGGTAATTAACTCTGAAGCTTACAAGAACATTTTGAACAATCTGGTGCTTCCTATGCTGTGAGAATTTTTTTGCTATTGAGGATTGTTATTTTCAGGATGATAATGCACCATATTTTGTCTCCCATCAGGCAATGGCACATAGAAAGTTGAAATAGTTACCTGATGAAATTTGGTTTATTTTTTAACGTAATCTTCATGAACACTTAGGTACTTGTCCCAATGTTTCAAAAGTCCATCAAAACCAGCAGCGAAGGTTTGTGGTTGGTGTCGTAGTCAGCTGGTAATCTACAGACAGTCCTCCATATCCTGGAACCAGTGACCACCCAGGTGATTCTTCAGTGGGCCGAAGAGGTGAAAGTCGGATAGTGCCAAAGTTCCAGTCGTTCCCAATCTAGGGACCGTATGTGAACTAATGTGTATTGGCACTGTGTGGATGAGTGTCATCATCCATTAGAAGAACTCCATCTCACAGAGCACCTAGATGTTTCTTGCGAATGGGTGACTGTAACTTCGTCAAGGTTCTGCAATACATGGCTGAATGACAATGTAACCCTGGGACAGAAATTCCGCAAGTAGGATGCCTTTACTCTCCCAAAATACGGTGACATTAAACTTCTTCGTTTTGGGTGATGAGGAATGTTTCCATTCCATACTAGCGAGTTTTGTTTCCAGTTCAAACTGCTGAATAATGATTTCGTCACCAGCGACGATGCAGTTAAGGAATTCGCAACCCTCTTTGGCATACCTCATGAGACGCTGTAATGACAGACCCATTCGGGTGTCTTTGTGTTGGTCAGAAATCGAAATACGGCCCGCTGTTCATTACGGGTACAATCCGCTAACGCAATGGCCATCTTACCCACTTGACACTCGAAGGACTTAACGCCGCACAAGAATGTATATGTTACACGGTGGTGCTGCCAGCTATGCCGACACTTCCATAAAGGATTATTGCAATGACTGATATTATAGCACAAGTTCACATTGCAGCAATTTGAAGATATTTCACTTTGCGACTTACGCTACCCTAGCAAAAGTCATGGGACACCATCACTTTAATAGAAACACTCAAAAATATACACATTTTAGTATCTTGTTGGTCCACCTTTTGCTGCTATCACAGCTTCTACTCTCTGGGGCATATTGTCCACAAGTTTTTGATACGTTTCGACAGGTAATTTTCGCCATTCTGGCATAAGTTTCTTGGACAGTTCGGTCACGGATTTCGGGCGTTCCGCACAAGCGCGCAATCGACGTTCCAACATGTCCCACAGATGTTCGACGGGGTTCAGATCGGTGCTTTGGGCAGGCCAGTCACGTTCTCGAACCCCCTTTTTATCAAGCCATGTGCCTACAGCCCTTGCTTTATGGCAAGGTGCGTTATCGTGCTGAAACAGAAAAGGGCCATGCCAAAGTGCTGCCAGAGAAATGGGAGTGCTGCGTTGTCCAGAATGTCTTGGTAACGCTCTGCGTTTAGATGTCCGTCCACAGAAACGATTGCACCCAACCCATACCATGAATAGCACCCCCACACCATCATCGACCCACCGCCGAACTTCACCGTGGGCACAACACAGCTTGGCAGATAACGTTCGCCATACCCAAACCCGTCCATCCAATTGCCAGATGGTGTAGCGGGACTCATCACTCCATTCAACCATTCACCATTGACCCAGAGTCCAATGTCGTCGCTCTTTGCACCATTGCAATCTCCTCGCTGCGTTGCTGGTGCTGATGTGAGGTTTGTGGGCTGCCGCTCTGCCATAAAAACCCATTGCATGCAGTTACCTGCGAACAGTCAGGGTGCTCGCAGTTGTTCCCGTCGACTCTATGAACGATCTTGTCAGTCCATCAAGCGATGTGTGACGGTTTGCAGTGACCACTTTACGAAGAGCCCTTTGGTCTCTGGCCGACATGATCTTGGGTCTTCCAGTCCTAGGCGGAACACTTGTGGTGCCTTTCTCTTTCCATGCCCGGATGACGTTGTGAACGGTTGATTTCGGGATGCTTAGGAGGGTTGACGTCTCTCTAACAGTTTTGCCTGCGAGATGGCACCCAACAATTGTACCTCTTTGGAAGTCTGAAAGCTCTTTTCTTTGAGACATTTGAGAGCATTCACGCAAGCATCATCTCATAATAGCATACTCTCTGTTATGTAGTGCTGGGAAGAATGCCAACAGTGAAATTGCAAAGGAATGTCTCATTTTCATTCAAATCAGGGTTGTCCCATGAATTTTGATAGGGTACTGTATATATTGACTTACCATCCCATGCCCCGAATAGAGCCTTGACCTTAACCCAATTGAACATTTATGGAACAAGCTGGAGCATATAGAGAGGTCCAGGTAGCCATGTCCAAAATCTACTGCTGGCATTGCTGTGTTCTTGTATCAAGAATGAACCCAAATACCATAAGCTATTTTTAAGAATCTGTAGAAGTTATACCTAGAAAAGTGGCCGACGTAATTTCAGCAAGCGGAAGTTCACCAAGATATTAAAGAAAATAGAATGTCACTTTTCCTGTACCTGTATATTGTCTATTCCATTATTGTAGGGTAGTGTATTCGAAAAGTGGTATGTCGGTATTTTACTTCATAGTTTGGTTTCAAATATTGGAAGTAAATCCCATCACATGTAATTGTATAAGATTTTTTTACATTCAGCTTTCATGTAAATTTTGAAAAGGTAATTTATACACATAAATTAAGGATCACCTATATTTCTTTCTTTCTTTTTGTTGAAATTAAAAAAATAAAAATAAAAATTTGAACAAGAAATGTTGGATAAGAAAGTAATAATATCAAAGGGTGATCAAATGAAATGCTCATTCCAAAAGTAGAATTTAGGCTCAAAATTCCTCTATATGGGAATTGAAGATCTTCTGTGTGGATTCTCCATTCATACCACTCTTGGATGGAAGAGGAACCATTCCATGACTGCTTCCTGCACCTTAGCCCAATGAAAGCTTTGTTTTACAGGATATTTCTTCGAAGGGAAAAATCTATGAAAATCACATGGAATTGCTAGACTAAAGTCTATGGTCCAAGTCTTCGTATACAAATTCTTAAATAATCCCAAACAAGCATACTGATTCACTTTCTTGTGCAGAAGAATTACCTGCAATGCAACTCGGGCTTTTTGTTTTTGATCTTCAAAACTTTGATGTATCTCGGTGCAATTTCGCTAATGTTACAGAATGCCATTCACTATCAATGATTACCCCTTCAGGAACTTCATTGACGGAAATTCCTTTATATCAATGAAGAATGATAGCACAATTATGAATTTTTTAAGTTGAGGAGCGGAAGGATTCATGAGCTTTCATTGTGTACTGGCTGTCCTGGTCTTCAGTTAATAATGGTAATAACAAGACTGAGCAATAATTTGATTAATAAAGTATAATAGAGATGGCTTCACTTTTCCACAATGAAAATAATTTGAGGTTGTAAATTTTTGTCAGGATATCGTAACAAATGCTATGAGGACAATGTAGTTTTTGCTCTGGCTTTAAAAGTTTCAGCATCCACATGTCTTTCTAGATATCACTCTCACAGCAACTGATATCGCATATTCCTGCTGTTGTTTGCATGATATCATTTCATGGAACTATTCTAGTCTTGGGTGAACCTCTGATAGAACATCATGGCATTTCTTCCTAATGGCATATGCCATACAATTATTATAAACTACAAGTGTTTGATGGTGGATTTTAATGATGAATGAATCTTCTGTCTTCACAGAATTTAAGACCTTACCATTCTTTGTTATTCTGATATTGTAGACAGCTGAGCATTACTCAAGGTCCAGTTCTCTCCGTTGCTGCAATTAACTAAGCAAGCTTCTTGCAGCATAGTGCCATCTGACAGTTAAGGGACCATAAACGTACACATTTTTGACTGCTGTTAAACAATTTTGTAATATAAACTGATTAAATTTGATCACCTTTTCTACAAATTTAAATAACTAAAAAAGGGAGATAATACTTACATTCCGAAGAAATCTAAGCTGTTTGAATTTTTCATTTGTATTGAAGCCATAAACCTTTTCGAGGATGTGCAGTTGATACTGAACATTATAGCAGAAAGATTTGCTATATTTAATGTCTTGCCCTTTCATGACCTTAACCTGAGAAAACGAGAAGGAGGATAAAATGAATACAAAAGTTTTGGTGTCATTACCTATTTGTGAGTTACAAGAAAGTCAACCTCATCCAAAGTTCTTAAACAGTGCTTATTGGCCGTGGCACGAAAGCCGTCTAAGTCTGCATCTGTAATGCCCAAGAAACTGGTGACGTAGTAAAAACTGGAGATGGCCTATGTAAGGAAAGCATAAGTAGAGTACAGTAAGTGTTTAATTTTTTTGAGCATTCTTTCTTGGAAAAAAATTACGTATATAATGATAGAAAGCTTACTACAAAGTTTCCCTGGACTTCTGGAATGACAGATGCATCAAAGCAGTACTTTCCTTTGAACATTTTCGTACAAGCAGTAACATTGAATTGTTCCTTAATAATTTCACTACAACGACCAGGATCACTTTTTCCAATGAATTTGATTTCATCAGTTGGCTAAAAGAAGAAGAAGAAAAAAAAGAAAAGAAACAAACTTGGATACTTGAGTGCATTGTTCTAGCTAAATTTCTCGGTGGCAAGAATTGTATGTAATACTTTTTGAACTTGAATATCATCTTCCACTTGGAGAAATCGAATATTGCTCTAGTTACTTGTTACTGCTGTTAATCAGCAGTTACTCAATATTTGGTCTTATGACTGAGAATCTGTTTAAAATTTCAAGACCCTGACACAAGCAGAAACGTTTAATATCACCAGGTAACCACAAAAGTTCTTGCCATTTTATGTTGCCATAAAAGGAAATGATAGAAGATATGTAAATGTGTGTACAGTGTGGTCCAAAATCTGTTAGGGGGGAGCAGGAAGGTTAGCCTGTATAAATTACAGACCCTGTACAGACCCTACACATTCTTGGCATTCGACTCTGCAGGAAAAATTTAGTCTAGCACATTGTTCATGCATCTCCAAAACTATTTATTTGTTCTTTTGCTATGCAGTTTGGAATTTTTACCTGGAATGGTATGAAAAACAACATACTGCAAATTGAGGTGATCTTGTGAATGGGCTACATTATACTTGTAAACGACCCTTGTGAATGCCAAGGTACAAGAAAAGAATGTACCTGGGTTATATACAACTGCCAAAACTGGCCAATAAAATAACGTGAAAGCATTGTCTGATCAGATGACTCAAGACCTATTTCTTCAAGCTGATGAGATAGCAGAAATAGCATAAAGGAAATGAAACGCTCTTTTATCGTGTCAATATTGCAGGCGGATGGTGGTTATGAAAATGTGTTGAACATCATCTTGACACGCATTGGGTTTCTTGGGCTTCTCTGCTTCTGTGACAGCTATCCATATGAAAATTGGATGGCTTACAGGGACTACATAATCCCTTAATTGTTCAAATTTATACACATTCTATATTGAAAAATGCACGCACAAATAATGATAGAAATGAAATTTAATGAGGCCTTACAATATATGATGACAAAAGTAATCTTTCCGACTGGTTTTGCCATTTATTCACACTTGAAAAAGCTGGGAATAAATGGTGAAACTGGTCAGAAAGATTACTTCAGTCATCAATAATTGTAAGTCTTCATTAAACTTCATTTATAAATATAATACACGCAATCCTCTTTTTTCATGATAATGATAGAAAGCTTACTATAAAGTTTCCCTGAACTTTGGATTTCTCTAGTTTCGGGGATATGGCCCTTAGAAGGATGTCTGAGTGGCACAGCTTAGTTAAACGTGGTCACTGATCAAACCATCCCTTTTTTGTGTGTGCGTTTAAACCCAGTACCGATGGATTCTTCCAGCATAACAGACATTGAATGATACTAAAACAAGTCACTTTTCATTATTTCTGTGGAGTCAGATTTCCGTTACTAAGCTCGTTGTACCATCCCCATCCAAAGGAAGTTGGAAATTTGAAATTGAAGAAAAAGAATGCTGGAACGGAGGGGACCCACAAAACAAATGATAAAGATCACTATTGCCCATTTATGATAATACAATGCATGGCCAATGAATTAGGAATATCAGTTAAATACGCTGTAGGGCCTCTGTTAGCCTGAATGACAGCATGTATATGGTTAGACATCGATTCTACGCAGAGCTGTAGTGCATTCAAATCAAGTGATGCCCATTCACTGCCATGCTCAGAGAACCAACCTTCTGAAATGCCGTCAATCAATGTTCTCTGTACTGTCTTTAAAAACAAAATGATAAGAGACTTTATTGTGCAACATTGTAAGTGAAAACCAAATAGTTTCGGCATTTAATCCCACTTTCATCAGGTATAAGGGAAAAAAGATAGCAGCGGAGTCTCTAACTCACATAAACTGCCGATATAAGTAAATTTTGGCCCAGGAAATTTTGTATGCTCTGTATTATGATGCATAGAATTTATATTTACACGTTTTATGACAAGTTTCTAATCATTGGCCACGCTATGCCACCTGGACCTGCATAGTATAAGGCTGATCAACATGTCATATGCACCTGAAATGGTGCATTGGATCTCTGGTGATTAACCTATTCATGTGTAAAGTGACTGCAAAATAATAGTGCATTTGAAACTCGAGTCTGAAATCATTAGGACTTTGAATGAAAACATTGGTCATCCCCTACTGGCTGATAGAATCAATGCTCAGATGCTTTCAAATTCTTAAAGCCTATACAGGAACCACTTTAGACTAACAATTAAGTGTTTGCTGTAAAATGATTACACTATATATTGCAGCTTAGTTGTTTAAAGAAAAACATTCCATTTTATTTTATAGAATAGAAACTTTACTATCTCTCTCCAAGGAAAGATGAACTGGGAGTATTCAATTAAATTTCCAAATTAATTTGTTAGACATTGTCGATTTTACTTTATAATAAAGTCTAGCAATTAAAATCACCAATTTGACCTGGATGGTTACCAAATGGAGTTCCATGCTATCAGTGAATTCAACTTACCGCATAATAGTCGGGCATGGGGACTGTGCATGTCTGGCCAAAGATTTTGTCAGCAGTTTTCACTTCTTCATTCCCAGTATTAAAACAAGGGTCATCAATTGAAGTTTGTTTGCTTCCAGCTTTCTAAAAAATGAAATCAGGGAAAATAAAAAAGTAAATTAATAACAATATACACACCACCTATGAGAAGGGGAAACTTATATGGTGAAATAAGCTGTAGAATAACCTCAAACATCACTTCAAATTTCCCATGTGGTAAATTTCAGTGTAATCTAAATTAAATCATCCATATTTAATACATTTGTAGATGCAGACTATCGTTTAATAGAGCTGGTAAGTATGACATCAGTTCCTGGCCAATTGCCTAGCGATTCCAAACATTAGGTTTTAAGAATATGGTATAAAGCAATTGAAAAGCATAGAGAATTGAAACCAACGTTTGGTATCACTAGGCAATGGGCCAGGAACTGACGTCACTAATTACTAGCTCTATTGATGTTCACGTGCCATAAGTTGGTATTAAACGAAAAAAATATAATGATGGATTTGTTTCATAAGCTCTTCACTGAAGGAGTTTTTTGGAATTTTTTTTTCTAGTTTTATTTCAAAAATCTATTCCCTGTGATATAATGACGCATGCTCATCAAATAGGACACATTCTACTACTCTGCAGATGGTCCTTAATAGAAATATGCTAATATAGATCATACATGTTAAAATGTCTGTGTTTTGACATATTTATTTTTTAAAGATTAATAGATTTAGCTTTAACTTTTGGGTTATTTCATAATTACTGCCGATTCCGCCAAGGCTAATTTGCAGAGTTAGTTACTAGACACTCATCATAATAGAACCAAACTCCCCTATAAACTGAATTGATTCAGTCCATGTGCTGAATAATCAAATCAAAGCAGTTCAACATTAGTGATTTTTGCATGAATTTAACATGGACATAATGTATTCAAAATAGTTGCGAATATCAGTAAAGCGTGAGGTGGATGGCGACCAAATGAAATGTTCGAGGGTTAAGTTTTAGTTCAGTTTTTAAATAGTGCAGTCGTGATTTTACAATGGCACGCTAAGTGTAATTATTTGTTGCCATTTTACTGGTGCAATTTTCAAAGCTTCGTGGTGAATGTTTATGTCATTTCGGAAAACAAAACGCCTACCACATATGAAATCAACACAGAAGTCTATTGCAAAACACTCAAGAAATTGTGACATGCAATAAAAAATAAGCGACATGGTATACTTCCCTGGGGTGTTGTGTTAATTCACAACAATGCACACCACACTCTGCTGTTGCAATTCAAAATCATCTCGAGGCCTTCTGCTGGTAACAATTCAAACAGTGCAGTCTTGACCTTGTACTAAGTAATTTCTATCTGTCCAGACGCCTGAAATCCTTCCTTGGTGGAGCACATTGAAGACTAGATTAAACAAGCCATTGATATGGGGTTTGTGTCACAGGCGGCACCTTTCTACCTCGTGCCTCTATATCGGTAGAAACTTTCTAGAAAAATTGTGTAAGGTATGCTTTTCAAATATCATCAAGCACCTTTGCTAATGTTTTATTTTATTTTTTAATGTCTCTTTGGAACTTACTTTCTGTATAAACTTTGTATGTAGACGGTTTCCAAAGTTTTGTGCTGGTGATGTTGATATCAACTATTAGCCCAGAGCTGGTCATCTGGTTGTGGATGACCTTGTACAGTTAAGCCAGAAAATCGAAGAAAAACCACCATCCACAATTTGTGAGCTTAGTGCTGAACATGCCATATCACCAGCAACATTTGTATATATCTGACAAGTACGGAAAGGTAATTAATTGTTTGGGTCCCATACGGATCTTGTCTATTGGAAGTATATGAAAACTAAGCTTGTCCTCCCTCACCCTGTGTATTTACCACACTTTGTACCATGTGACTTTCATATGTTTCGCCTTTTGCACCACTTATTGAGGGTGACTGTTCACTAAGCAGGATATCATGATTTATGCGGTCAGCAATTTTTTGAAATTGGTAGAGACTTTACAATACAATAAAGGGAGAACAGAGTTTACGACTAGTTTCACCATTTATTCCCGGCTTTATCAAGGATATAAACTACATTAGAGGATTCTCGCCCTTATATCCAGAAAATGTCGTACAATGGAGCAATCTGATTGGATAAAATACAACAAATGGCAAGATAAAAGCAACGAGTAATATAATCTGGGTACAATGAAGGTAGAAGCAAGTAAACAGCATAGGTGTACATTGTTATACAAGGTAGTGATTCATGTCATTCTACTTCACGGTATGCCTGCTTGGACTTCCATTTGCAAATCGAGATGGAAAGGTCTTCAGTCCTTCTAAAATGTTATCCTCCGGTCCATTGCCCAACTTGACAGAAGAGTTACCAACAACCTCTCCATCTTTGAAGATCTGGGAAAGACCCAAATTGGTTCATATGTCCAAACACTTCTCAGGAACATGCTGCCCAAGATGGAACATCGTGAAAATACCCTGGTTACTGGTATCCTGGCTCACTCACTCGTTATCAGGGGTCCCCTCACGTTTCGAAGACCCTGTCATATCCTGGATGTCAATTTCGAGAACATTAACAAGGCCGAGTTCCCCAACTACTGGATCTACTAGATCCTAGTTTTTCGGATTCGGTAATCGTCAATCCATAATCTGATTCTCGTCCCTACCATGAAGGGACTCTTCTCTGGATGACTTCTTTCCCACTTCAGTGCACCTCATTTGGTTTACTTTTTGGTCGAGTGTGTAAAGTGAGTTAAGGCTCCTGGTCCACTCGTACTGCTTTTTCACTAAACTGATCAATTGTCGATTGTCTAGTGTAGTTTATGTCCTTTATAAAGCCTGGAATAAATGGCGAAAGTAGGCGGAAACTCTGTTCTCCCTTTATTGTATTGTAAAGTCTCTACCAATTACATTGATAGAAACAATATTAAGGACACCCATTTTGTTGAGCAATTTTTTTAGACCACTGATAGTAGTTTCTGCCACAACGAGATTTTTTTTTTACTGAAATCACATTGGGTAGAGTGTATTACTGCTGAGGGCAGATATTTTTATGAGTAAAATGGATTTCGTTATCTGTTAGTGTGGGGTTTCTTTTGTGGCAGAATGTGCCAATAATTATGAAGCAACCTAATATTTGGAGGATTTGATTGTTTAGTGTTTAAAGTTTAAATACATTGGTCTAAAATTATTTTAACAATTTGGATAGGCTTGTCATTGCTTGTTCAGTATTTTCCTGTTAATATTTGAAATAAGTTAGCGATATGACAGCAAAAAAGATTGTTAATGAAGTGATTTTTACCATGAGAAGGATGGTGCGGTAACGGAGGGCAGCCTGATCCGTACCCCAGCACAGATAGCTGTGTGCATAGATGGAGAAGTCATAACCGAAGAGCCGCAGCTGTTGATAGTCAGCATCCTGAGGGTTCTTGGCTCGTTCAGAAGTTTCAAAGGCGATCTGTGTGCTTGCACCACCTAAGTCCAGTGTCCCAGATGTTTCCACTCTTTCCCCTGTCTTAAAGATAAAGAAAAACACATATATATTAGTCTAATGTGATACAATGCACTGATAAAATTATAAATTTTATTCAGAATTTTTATAATTAGATGCTAGCGCTTGGCTCAAATAAGAAAACTGCATAGAAGCCAGACATCACTGCCACACACAAATCAGGAGTGAATGCCAGAATAGTTACGTTTCTGACCATCAGATGACACCGTAGGTATTTAAACATAATCCCTGATTGGTCCCCATCATTTTGTCAGCAAGGTACTCCGCTATGCATACCCGTAAGCAATGTTGTCTTTTCTTGATAAAATGCTGTCAAACTGTTTTATCTGAACACATAATGTGCAAGTGCAGCATTGCGTTCATTTCATTCAAGCAACTATAATACAGTACATTAGAGATTACTTGTAACTGTTTTTACTGATTTAGTGGGAATTTTGTTTTGCATAATATAGATATTATAAAATGGTGATTGTCTGTGTACAAGCATTATCACCATCTGTTGTTAGAATACTAGTATTACTAATAATACATATAATAATACTAATAATAATAATAATAATAATAATAATAATAATAATAATAATAATATTGTTATGACTATTGTTATCAATAGCTACTTGCTATTAAGTTTATTGTTACAGGATGTCCTACAAAGGACTCCCTGATTTTAAGAGTAAACATCTCGGAAACTGAGATCGATAGAAGAATGAATCATTGTTATGTTTATTTCGAAAGCTGTAAAAATCTGATACGGAAGTTTCAAAATTAGTTACAAATGTTGCCGACAAGTAGCGCTGTACGTAGTGCATGTCTCAGGCAATCTGCAATTAATCCTGAAAATGTCGCGATGGTTTCTGTAGTTATTCAGTGTAATCTAAGGAAATCCAGCAACGGAAACCAGATTAAAGCGATCCAGTTTCAGATAGTTTTGAAACTTCTGTATCAGATTTTGACGGCTTTCGAAATAAACATACCACTTACTTCTTCTTCTATCGATCTCAGTTTCCGAGATATTTACTCTTAAAATCAGGGGTCCTTTATGGGACACACTGTGTCAATGATTGGTTATACCGGGTTACACCTGCGGATGCGTCGATATCGGGGGGGTGAAAGCATCCACGGAGCATGTGCTGTTGAAGACATGGGCGATACCATAATGTAAACGTAAATAGGTGGAATAAATAAATGCGATTCGGATCCAAGGATATTGCGATGGAACGTCACAGAATCGAGATCTTTGCGCTCCTTCGCGCGGGCCACAACAAGTCTGACATCGCTAAGCAGCTCAACATCAGCCGGATGACTATCCACAGAGTCGCAGAGAGGCTGAAGAAAGGGGAAGGCCTCAAAGAAATGGACTCGGAGATAGTACTGATGGCATAATAAAATAGACATCAAGGCAACAGAGTAATTAATTAACCTGTCGAAAAATCGCTAATCGAGCTGTGCCAGAATTCTTTCGCTCGCGTTTTAGCTACGATTTCCCTTAAGGATTTCCATTTCTTGCCTATTTCTGATTGGATGAACGAGTTTTAACCATTTACACATGCGCCAGTTTCCTTTTTCTTTCTTGCCGGCCATTATAATATATCGGTGGAAGGATGGATCATAATACTGTTCCTATTAACTAAGCAGGTGGTGGCCTTACAGTATAACAGAGGGACATCAGGAGTTCCAACTAGTTTCGCCATTTATTCCCGGCTTTGTCAAGGATATACAGCAAGACAATCGATAATCGACAATCGATCAGTGTAGTGAAAAAGTAGTACGAGTGGTCCAGGAGCCTTTAGCTCACTTTACACGCTCGCCCATAAAGTAAACCAAATGAGGTACACTGAAGTAGGAAAGAAGCCTGATGAACCTCTTTAAGTCATCCAGGAAAGAGTCCCTTCATGGTAGGGACGAGAATCGGATTGTGGATTGACGAATAGCGAGTCCGAAACACTAGGATCTAGCAGATCCAGTAGTTGGGGAACTCGGCCTTGTTAATGTTCTCGAAATTGACATCCAAGATATGACGGGGTCTTCGAAACCTGAGGGAACCCCTGATAGTGAGTGAGTGGTCCAGGATACCAGCAACCAGGGTATTTTCATGATGTTCCATCTTGGGCAGCATGTTCCTGAGAAGTGTTTGAACACAGGAACCAATGTGGGTCATCCCCAGATCTTCATAGATAGAGAGATTGTTGGCAACTCTTCTGTCTAGTTGAGCAATGGACCGGAGGGTAACATTTTGGAAGGTCTGAAGATCTTTCCATCTCGATTTGGAAATGGAAGCCCAAGCAGGCATACCGTGAAGTAAAATGGCACGAATCACTACCTTGTATAACAAGAGTTTGTTGTCCACTCTGAGAGCGCGATGAGACTAAACTTCGCTTTCTTAGCCTTGTTAAGCGAATATTGGACATGGTCGTTCCATTTGAGCTTGGAATCAATCACAACTCCGAGGTACTTATAATTTTTAACCCACTCAAGCTTCCTACCATGTAGGATGAGGGGCCTTGGAGGGTTTTAGCGTTTGCGTGTGATGGACATGGCTTTACACTTGTTAACATTCAGCTGTAAGCGCCACTTAGAGAACCAGCTCTCACACTGGTGTAAAGCTTTTTGCAGACGGCTGATGACGTGGACTGGATTACGTGCCCAGGTCATGATCGACCCGTCGTCAGCAAACAAGTAAAGATTGCACTTTGTAAACTTAGGATATAACGCAAGGGGGCCAATGAGCAACATTTATTTACGCTCATTGCTTAACTTGTACCACTGTTCTATATATATAAAGGCTTGCATGCCTCTTGCTGTATATCTCGTCAATCTTATTTTCTTTTTTGTATAATATGGAAGACCGCTTGGGTTGGTTAGGCTTCTTGACTACCTCAGTGTATTTCATTTGGAGTTTATTCTGGTTGGATGAGCTTTGTGAAAGCGCTGCTTTCGTCCCATCCTAACAAATGTACACTTCACTGTTCGATTGTCGATTGTCGTCTTGCTGTATATCCTTGACTAAGCCGGGAATAAATGACGAAACTAGTTGGAACTCCTGATGTCCCTCTGTTATACTGTAAGGCCATAGATTATAATATAATGTGACCATTAGATTATAATATAATGTGATGGGGTGTATTGTAAGCCTGGATAATCCGGGATGTATGGTTCCCCTGTTTAGATTATAATATAATGTGACCATTTCCTAGACACTGAAAACCGGGACAGGAAAGGAAAAGGAAGCTTCATGTACTAGGTGCGTTCAAGTTTTAAGATCTCCTAATTTATTTTTGAAAAACTATTGAACCTAGAAAGCTGAAACTCCCGTGATTTGTCCACATAGTCAACCTTTAACCGTAGACATTTTTCACAATGCTGACGCCATGATTAGTAGGCCGCCGCAAATGCTTCTTTAGGAACCAGTTTTGTCTACTGGAAAATCGCTTATGCAAGAACGGAATAAAGCTTCTGCTCATCGAGCGGCTTTTCAGTAGGCAAAACAGACCACTATGGAAGTGTTTGCAGTGGCGTTGCAATACGTGGCGTCAGCGTTGTGAAAAATGTGTACGGCTAGAGGTTGACTATGTGGACAAATGACGGGAGTTTCAGCTTTCTACGGTCAATAGTTTTTCAAAAATAAATTAGTAGACCTTAGAACTTGAACGCATCTCGTATTCCCTACCTACTTCAAATCTGCCATGAAAAAGATGCCATCATGGATGAAGAAAACATGTCTTCTTCATTCATGGATGCCATGACTTCAAATTCCTTCAAATATTCCTTCGCAGAAGACAAAACCGGGACAAAAATGCATCCCGAATTTTTCGGTACTCGGGACAGATAGCAAAAACTCGGGACTGTCCCGGACAATCCGGGATATTAGGTCACATTATTATAATATCTATATACGGAGTCTGTTCAAAAATGACCGAACTATTGATATCCTAACTTTATTAACTGAATTACAACATTATACATGGTTGTCTCCTTCAAAGTAATCACCTTTGCTTACAATACACCCCTCCCACCGTTTCTGCCACTATTGGAACGCTCCCTAGAATTCAGTTTTTGGGATAGCGTGTAGCTGGCTCTGCGAATTTTGTTTAACCTAACCTAACCTAACCTAACCTAACCTAACCTAACCTAACCTAACCTAATCTTATCTACATTTTGAAAAGGATGTGATTTTCAACTTTGGAAAGAAGAAAGTTCGCTGGGGCCAAGTCCGGAGAGTACGGTGGGAGGGGAAGAACAGCCACTTTTCTAGCGGCCAAAAATTGGCACATAAGGAGATACGAGTGACTTTGTGCGTTGTCGTAAAAAATTTTGGACCAGTTCTTGTTTTTCTATAGCTCACTTCATCTTGAGTTAGCAGAATGGTGACTGCATGAGCTCACTTTGGCAGCTGTAGATCGCTAACGAATAAAGGTGGAATGATGCACCAAACAACATTTTGTTGCCAACGATTACCACTTGGGGCGCTATTTGCAGGATTTCTCAATCGGTGCAATAGTTTGTTCATTATGGCAAAAGTCCGGTCTTTTTAGAACAAACCTCATTTTTTCTCAGTCTAATTTGTCATTGTTTTTGTTAAGCGCAAAGGAATCTGACTGGGCCGCATGAATTCCTAGAATGTTTTCATGTGTTCTGTAGTTGCAGCTTACAGGAAGATAGTAGCAGTTTCACACGATAACCTTCTCTTAGGGCCTACTGCGGAAGAGAGAATAAAAGGAATGTCCCGCTGTCTTCTTTGACTAGTTACTTGTTTACACATCGTAACTGATTCAACAGTGTCAAGTTAGAGTGAGAAAATCTATAATAGTTGACCGGCCTCTCATTATCAATCGCCAATTTCTGTTTAGGGAAATTAATAGTTAAATGTTAGGTTTATCGTTGTGAATAGCTAATTGCTGCAATATTATCGACTGCTGTGTACTTTTAGATGTCGTTCATATCTCGCAACAAATGCACATTCAATGGTGTTTATTTCAGACACCACGTAAAATCTAATTTTGAGTTTACAGTTTCCACATGTAAGTTAGTAGCTATACTGTGCACTAAACAGACATCGTTTGTCTCAATTACTCATTCATAATTATGTTTTTTATTTTTTTCTTAATGAACTTACATTAAACATACTTATATTCATCAATCCTCCTCCCAGGGCCTTGGGATCCTCCGAAATTTCATCCTGCGTGCGCCTGATGGAACGTATATTATCACACAATTTATTAAATTTTTATTTATACACATAAAGGAGTGTCTTTCTTAAATGTCACTGAAATTCTGTTGACTGCTTAAATACACAGTTCAGAGCAGTCAACATATTAACTCTTACTTATCTCATCAAAGTTTTTAACGGGATGGGATGGGAGGTGAAGGTGAAACCGCAAAGAATTCGTGTCTGTTCGCCAGATGTTTGTTCCTGGGCCCCAGAGTGTTGATGTCACGAGATTAAAATGTTTAGCGCTCATTATGATCGTTAAAAAGCCATTAAAAAAGGGGATTCGTTGCTTAATCTTATAAGAAGCAATGGCAGCACTCGTGATGTCATACGAATGGAATGGTTTCATAACTATAGTTTGAGAATTATTTGCTTCGTCCATAGAGTTTATGCTTAATTGGTTTGTTAGAATGTATATTAATTAATTATTAATTATTTTCTAAAATGTTTTTTAAATAATGTTTGTGCAAATTATTTTTTAAGAGGGTAGGTGTGTTTCTCTTATAGAGCGGCTATTAATAAAAAGGCGGAGCAATATGAATATTGTTAACGAAACAATAATAAAAGAGATAAACTTCATATTTCTCCATGTTTGATCTATAGTCTGTCCAACGAAAGTTTGAACGGGTGTGTTCAATTAAATTTACAGTTTCAATTGTTAGACACTGTCAATATTACTTGAAGGGAAGTAAATTACGTTATAAATTACGTAAACTTGAAGGGAGAGGGGTTGGGGACCCTTCCGAACCATGGGGGGGGGGGGATAGATTTTCGCGTTAGGTAACGCTTTTTCCTGAGTTTTGAGAACAAATTTATGGGATGGTTAAAATCATAAAACGACGGACCAAAAGATCATGTTAGCAAAAAATAGAAGAGGAGGGTATAGGAGAGTAGCGGAAGCCACGACGTCATCTATTTTTACCTCTTTATCTGCATTTTTTAAATCAAAAATTGATTTTCTCGGACATAGTATTTAGAAAATGTAAAACAGCTCTATCTTCTTCAACCGTTTCTCGTCATTTTCGAACGAATAACAAGACATAAGTTGCTATAGTTTTAATGACAAGTGAGTGCCACCCCACAACTCTAACCCCTCTGAAACAATTCGGCCCATACTTCATAGTAATGTAGATCTTGTCCAGAGAAATCTGCATACCGAATTTCATTCCTTGGCATACCTAAATACCGCGTAGACTTTTTAGTTCTCTCTAACTCCCATCCCCGTAACTCCGACTCCAGTGGGTCAATCAAAACCTAATTTTTGACCTTCAATTTTGTTATGATTTGAATTTCTTTTTTTTTTTTTTGTGAAAATAATTATTTGTTTAAATAAATAATTTTATATGATTTTCTACAAAATATATCGAGATATTTGGTAGTGTAATTTTTTTCACGATTTCTGTTTCATTTCATGATGAAACTACCGATTTATTTCATAAAGTCAAGGTGTACGGATAATTTTTTGGCTCACTGTAGATAGCGTAATGCGTGCATGTCCACGGTGGCCTAATTGGTTAGAGCAGTGTTGCCCAAACTGGGGTTCACAACATCTTTCAGGGGGTTCGCCAAAATTTTTCTGTAATGGCGGCTTTTTGTATTATATGCATGTATGTTTGTATATTTATAAGTTAGTGGTTCGCGCTACTCAGATCTTTGTGAAAGGGGTTCGTGAATCGAAATATTTTGTGAAAGGGGTTCGCGCGTTGAAAAAGTTTGGGAACCACTATATAAAATAAGCCAGGTGTTAAGCCAGGGAACCACTTTGCTCATTCTCGATCTGTGAGCCAGGTGCCTGCCTCCCATTGGGCTTTCAACCATGACAACTTAGTTGTCTTTAAGATACCTTGAGTCAGCATGGCTGGCCGGGTGTCTGCGATAGCCCAACTGGTAGAGGCATCGGCCATGACAGCCGAGGTTCCTGGTGCGATCCCAGGTCGCAGAATTTTTCCTTCCATTTTTCGATAGAAAAATCTTTAGCGCTATAACTTTTTAACGGAGCCTCAGATCGAAAAACGCGACTAGACTTTTTTGCTCAGAACTTCACCCTCTACCTGCCTTTCCATTTGGTCACGACCTTTTAGAATCACTCTGGCCGATACCGATACCGATATTCCTTACCGATACCGAACTATAAAGCGCTATAACTTTTTAACGGAGCCACAGATCGAAAAACGGGACTAGACTTTCTTGCTCAGAGTTTCATCCTCTACATATCCTTAAATTTGTGAAACGTCGTCCATTTACACCTTGTATATCCTAAATTAAGCCCAAGTTCCGTTAACTTTGTATGAGCCATAACTGTATTCTCCTTGGGCATTTAACTTACATTTTGGAATCGTATAACATTTGCTGAAAGATGGTAAGTGAAAAAACTTCCATTATGAACAAATGGCGCAGTTAAAAGAAGAATGGAGAGTACGATTCATCTAATGGAGTTGAACCTGAGATATTTATTTCAATCTACTGTGTTTTAATTTCTTAACGCAGCCATAAAAAGGACCAACAAATGTACAGCTCAACATGTTAATTACCATGTTTGATTTCAACTCGTATTACCATGGTCATCTTTTTCTCATTGTCGCATGCGAAAATAAACCAACTTGAAAATTACACCAAATGCTTGGCGTTGACAGAGCTTTTCGAGAGTGGAGTCAGCTGTAGAGAAACGGCTTCACTTGAAATTATAGCCATTCGAAGTCGACCTAGTTTAACTAAAAAGATCCTATGTACTATCACTAAAATGTCAATGTGTGAATACTTCGTTCAGTGTTGTTAAAATTTGAACAGTTTGCAGCTCAAACAGAAACCTATCGACAAAAAATGATGACACTCATTATGTCGAAAACAGAAATTTACTCCGGTATTTCTCAGACGTACTGTCCGTTCGTGCTATGGTGGTCACACTCTGTTTGTCCTGGATACATTGTTTCGAATAAAGTGAAATTTTAAAACATTTCGTCTGTGTTAGTTGACTAATATAGCCACATTCTGAGAATACTTAAAAGACATTGCTTTATGGCGGAATACTTAAAATTTCTAATAGTGTAATTTATAAATTATAGGGAAAATTTGGTTAGGTTGTTACTAATGGGAAGAAAGGATATCCAGAGGGAAAATTGTGACCCATTATCCTTTACTTTATCGAAAAAGAGTTCATCATGTCAAATCAAGCGCAGCAATGAAATGAAAAATGTATTTCGGTAACTACCTGACCGAGAAGCCTGAGCAGAAGATTAACCGTGATCCAGGCGAAGGAGGCCTCCTCTTGATCGGAGATGATCCTCGCGCCTCCAGGCGTGTAATCGAGTTCACTGCTGCTGAACAAATTGCCGATGGCATCAAGGATGCGAGTTGCATCCTCTTTTCTAAGGGTGAAGGAAATGAAGAAAAAAAAATTAGGATTCATATTCTAAATTACAGTAAAATTTATCCGATAGCCAACATTATCTTTGAATTTATTATACCGTCGAGCCACATTATTAAGACCACCACCTAATAACCAAAATAATCGGCGTGTACATCACGAACAGCAGTTAAACGGAGTGTGAAAAAGTCATTAGGATGTTGGAAGGTGTCCACTGGTATCTGGAGCCATGCAGAATACAATGCGACCAACAGCTGGTAAAAGGCGCATGAGCGACATGGCGATCAAAGTGATCCCGAAGGTGGTCAATTGGATTTAGATCTGGGGGATTAGGAGGACAGGAAATGTTTGGAAGGCTTCGTCGTGCTCGTCCAATTATTCCTGGCAATGTCCTTGTAAACCTGATCTGCAAGGACGGATAAATAACCAAATCAGGTGAGAGTACCTTTCAGGGGTATCTGTGGACCCAAATAATGCCAAGAAAACATAGTCCAGACCAAAATATTGTCACTACATCAGATGCTTCTGTTCTTACAAGCGTGAATACAACAACGTCCATCCATTCGGCGTAGTAGAAACAGGGTTTTACTGACTGGTCTTGTCGACACATGTTCGGCAGCTCCCTGTTTCATTTGGACGGCGAGTTATTCAACTATTGGGTACATTTCTTAGCAATCGATAGTACGCCGTTTATTCAGTCTCGGTACACTTCAATCACAGACTATGCGAACAGTTCCAACACTGCGCAGTTTAGAAAATGCTAGCACTCTTGGCCCGAAAACCGAAGATCATCCCCTTTTACAGAGCTGATAAATCGCTCGTTTTATCCACGACAGCGATGATTGTTGTGTCTGCAGAGTACAAACGGCTTAATTTTTACACCCGTTAAGCGAACTCGCCACGTCCTTTTTTTATTGATTACGCGCTGCTGACAGCAAAGCAGGAGGTCGTCATTATAATGTGGCTCGACTGTAAAATACGTTATAACCACTTCTAATATGCACTGGCCTGACATTAATTAGCCGTACACCTGTATTTAGGTATCTGTATATTTTATGGTTTTATTTGATATCTCGTAACGAAGTCTTTAGTTTTCATGACGGCGTTCAAACTTCGTGGCATACCCTCCACTAGATTTTTTTATCATGTGAAAAATTTCTCCATTCGATTTAACGCAGATGAAATTCGGTAGGGTCACTCATATCAGGACTTTGAGCTGCCAATTCAAATTCATCCCAAACACCTATCTCCTGAAACGACCCTTCTACTACCAAATGTATACAAGTTATTCAAATACCGTCTTAAGTGGCTAGCGAAAAAACTGGAAATAAAGAACAAATTTAAATTTCATTGTAAATGATTGCACCGTGGAAACATCCATTTTTGACGAAAGTTCACCCTTACTCAAAACTTTTTTATTCAGTGAAATGGACTTAAAAACTCCTGATTCGAGAAGACATGTTGAAATTTCGCAGAAAATAACTACTATGTAGCTACATGACCAATTTTTTGCAACAATATCCTCCGAAATGGCAAACAGCAAAAACAAATGAAACAATGACACGCTTAGAAGGTTCTTTATATTTTCCTTGACGAATTTTTTACGACAATTGGTTAAGCCTTTTAAGAGCTATTAATTTTTTCCTAGAAATAATATGGTTATAGCATATATTCATACCAAAAGAACAATAGTCAATAAACATGTCATGTACAGACTCCTCTCATTGAGACGAATAATTTCTGTAAATAAATTGCTTGGCGTCGATGGGCCATTTTGGAGTTAAGGTTTTTATCGCGCCCGCATATCTCCCCGCTTTGGTCGACTCTCCGAACTTAATTTTTTTATTCATGATTCGCGAAGATACTTTGAAATTTCGCGAAACAATTTCCGTCTGTACGTATCACGTATGTGAGCAAATTTTGTGCTGGTAATTCCTCTGTGACGGATTCTCATTGAGATACGAGGGTAGCCCAGAAAATAATCCACCACAACTTTTTTCTCTGTCCCGAACAATGGTACGTATGCGAAACTTGAGATATGCATCCTTTGAAATTTTCGGAGTGCGCGCGCAAAGTTTCCGTTTCTTCCGACAGATAGCGTACTTGCAGCAATGGAACAACATGGCGTCTATAAGTGATGTACGTTACAAGTAGCGTCTCGTCATTGAATTTCTCACTGCAGAGCAAGAAACGGTTGACAACATTCACAAACGTTTATGTGCAGTTTATGGAGCATCAGCAGTCGACAGAAGTACGGTTAGTCGCTGGGCACAGAGTGTAAGGCCATCAGAAAGCGGTTCGGCGGAGCTCCAAGATTTGCCGCGGTCGAGGCGGCCAAATTCAGCTGTCACACCTGAAAAGATACAGAGTGCTGATGTGCTCATTCGGCAGTTGGCGCTGGAGCTGTCAATCAGCAAAGGAAGTGTGGGTAAATCATCCGTGCTCTTGATTACACAAAAACATGTTCACGATGAGTTCCCCGCTGTCTTACGGAGGAACACAAAGCTCTCAGAGAAAACATTTCTTCTGAGTTGCTGCAACGTTTTGAAGCTGAGGGGGAAGCCTTCTTGTCCCGGATTGTGACAGCTGATGAAACCTGGGTGCACCATTTTGACCCCGAAACAAAACGACAATCGATGGAATGGCGTCATCCGCACTCTCCACAGAAGAAAAAATTCAAAGCAACTGCTTCTGCTGGTAATGTTATGATCAGTTTGTTTTGGGACTGCGATGGTGTCATACTCATTAATGTGATGCCGAGAGGCAGCACCATTAATTCTGAGGCATATGTGAACATATTAATCAAGAAGCGCTTCCAGCGACTTGGATGCCATAACAACCCAGCTGATTGTTTGCTTCAACACGATAACGCTCGCCCTCACACCAGTTTGAGGACGTCGGGACACATCACAAAACAGGGTTGGACAGTGTTACCCCATCCACCCTGAAGCCCTGATCTAGCGCTCTCAGATTTTTACTTGTTTGGACCATTGAAGAATGCCATTCGTGGAAGACATTTTGAGGATGACGAAGAGAGGTGATTCGCACAGTGACGAGATGGCTGCGTGAACAGAACAAGGACTGGTACCGACAGGGCATACACGCCCTTGTGTCTCGCTGGAGGAAGGCCATAGAACAGGACGGAGATTATGTAGAAAAAATAGGAGTGTAGAAGAAACATCATTATTTTGTGTGTATAAGTTTCATTGTGTTCAATAAATAATTGTTGAAGAAAAAAATTGTGGTGCATTACTTTCTGGGCAACCCTCGTAAATAATTTATGTATAGAATTTGGGCAATATCAATCATTTGGGCAAGGTTTTAATTTTTACAAAATAATTAAAGATGTGACATTGCAAAATTGGACCTAGGAAGAGTTAATGGTACCGACATTAGTGGAACATCTTTGTGATGGAGGTATTATTTAGACTATAATTTGAATAGATGGTAAATATTAGCTTCATTCTCAAAAGATTCAACTACTCGCACTATTGACAAACCGTTAAATCTTACAGCGAGTCACGAGAACGAGTTACGACACTGTTGAAATAAAAGCTCTAACAGATAAAATATTAACCAGTTGAGAATGGGCGAGCTTGCATTATCAAAAGAACGAACTTCAAAAGTTCATAACAAAGACCTTTGAGTCTGTCTGTAAAAAAAAAAAATGTATTTTTGAAATTTTGACTTCAGATTCTTAGAGATCTTTCAAAATATCTGATAGAATAGGAATGTCTTAAGGATCCCCTCTAAAATGGGGATCAAAATATAAAGAGTTCATATATTGTAAGGACTATTTATTATTTTGATTCCCATTTTGGGCAGTTCCTTAAGAGATAGAAGATCGGTCTTTGAGACATTCTTATTCTACATTTTGATAAGCTTTAAGAATCCGAAGTCAGGATTTAAAAAATCCAAAATTTTTTGCGGACGCTTACAATGCAACATTTGTCATTTACACTTAATATAAGGTAAAATGCTGCCTGTGCTGAAGGTATTGGTCTATACTTTCCCACAAAGTCAGTCACATGACTGTGTGGGCCTTAGTTTTCAGAAATTTGACAAAACAAAATTGGAGGAAGTGTATAAGAGAAAGTAATATTTGTCGCGTTATTTAATGGTCTGAGCGGCGCAGTGGGCAACGATACCCATTTTAAGCAGCGAGATGCGGGTTCAAATCCCTGCCCGAGCATAATATTTAAATCCTTTCCTTCACCTCTTGCGCAGTAAAATGCGTAGAACAATTTTTTGCATAAATATTACCCGTTCATTCGTAAATAGAATCTAAATGAAATCTAAAATCTATTATTTTCGGCCTCGTCCCTGTATTCTCCCGCGACTACACTTGACTCTTCTGCCGCGGCTGTAGTTTCACATTATGAAACCATGCTTTTTAAATATTTTTCGAACCCAACATCTTTCAATCGCCCAACGTAATTGTAAAAATACTTATGACAAACAGGAACGTTTATCATGATGCACCAAAAAATACAAAAAGTTCTGCCAATATAAGCCGTGGGAGAAGAGTCACGTCTAGTCGCGAGAAATCAAGGAAACGAAGTCGAAAATGATAGATTTTAAATTCTATTTGCATCTAGAAAAAAATCGAAAAAAAAGCATTATTTTATTTAACGGTTAAAATGTTTACAAAAACGTAGTTTACTCCACAAAAGGGTGAGAGGAAAACTTTAAAACGCACGCTCCCTTAAGGATTTGAACCCGCATATCTGTGATTAAAATATACAGCGTTTCCCAATGCGCCACTCAGACCATTAACTACAAAAACAAATATTACTTTCTTTTATACACTTCCTCGAATTTTGTTTTGTCAAATTTCTGAAAACGAAGGGGCCACAGAGTCATATGACTGACCATGTGGGAAAGTATGGACCAATACATTCAGCACAGGCAGCATTTTGACTTATTTCAAGTGTACCCATGACATATGACATTGTTAGATTTCATTGAAAAGCATGATTAGGTCATTGAAAAGCAATAAGAAAAGAGATCGCGAGGAAGCAATTTAAACAAAAAAAATAGATGATAACTTTGAGTTAGTCATGTCCGGAAAAAAACGGCAATGGTTCAATTATACCAGGTGCGCCATTTAAATGTAGACATGGAAATTTCTCAAAAGCAAAGAATTGTACGAAAAAATGTCCAAAATCAAAAGTGAATTACTTCGCGGGGGAAATTCATTAGCCAAAAAATTAGCCCCCCTTCCTCCAGATGAACGATACCTGGCAGATGAAAAGTGGAAATATGTAGTCATACCAGATGAGGCGTATGTTTATTTAAGCGACTGCAACAAGAGCCGAACCATTTTTTTTTTTTTATCGCCCAAGGAGTTTTAAGGACTTCAGAAAATGGTACCTTGAATGCAAGGAAACATTTTCAAAAGATTTCATGATCATGGCGGGATACAGCTACAACGGCAAGTTAACTTTACACAGAGTTGAGTCAAAGGCCAAAGTCAACGCCATGTACTATCAGACTAATGTTCTAACCCCCATATTTACTCGTGACATCCCCGGGTTGTACAGTACACAGGTAAGCAAGGTATGGCCGTCAACTCGTCTGTTTCTGGAACGCATGCAAGAAGATACCAGAATCCGCTCCATTCTATTCAGCGACATATCCGTCAAGTCGTCGGACGCATCATCTATGAATTTTTATGGATTTGGCCTACTTAAACAAGCCCTCGGAATTTCCGAGTCGGAAAGAGATGACTGCGAGCAGTGGAGGGTGTTTCCAAAGCGTGTCAACAGGAGTGGTTACGAATTGATCTTGGTGTCCTCGTTCCAGCGTCCTGCAGTGAAAATTGAGATGCATGGCACTGAACATACGATGTTGGCGAAAGAGGTTTTCCACCTTTTCTGGCCCCGTGTAATTTGGTACCATAGATCCCTAACAACCCTCTGCAACCATCATTCTGTTGAATTTGTAAAACATAATCAGATGAGTGTTTTATTATTTTTTTATATTGAGCACACCCAGTCTACAGTGAAAATTAATCTCGATTTGATAGAATACTAAGTTTCAATTCTGCCATCTGAAAGTATTCGTTCAACGAATTGTGTCCCGATTATATAAAGAAAAGTCGCTCAGTTTCCTTGTTTTTGTTTTATATAATCGGGACCAAAGGCGAAAAATTGGGACTCTCTAGGCAAAATCGAGAGGTCTGGTCATCTTATAAAACAAAAACAAGGAAACTGAGCGACTTTTATTCCTGCTCAGGGGTCTCGTGAGCGGTCAGCGTTGAATTAACAACGCACCACATGTTTCGTGCATTTGTTGATATTCGCATGTTTCCATAATGTATGAATGGCCTTCTGTACGACAATTATACAAGACGATCATCTCATGTCCCTCATGCTGATTATTAAAATCATCCATATGGTTATAGCTTGATTTTTTATTGACATTATCTAATACATTAAAAATAAATTTACATATCTTAAGGCCTATCACGTGCATAACTTAACTTGCAATCCAGTTTAAGCGACTAGCAGAGGAATAGTATGTACAAAATTTGTTAAGATTCAGTGAACATGATCTTAATGTTACACTTTCCATTTCCGCTAGTGTATTTATATAAATAAACTTTTAAGAAACTTTACATTATTAAAAATCTCCCAAGAGGTTAAATTCTTTCTTACAAAGTAACGAGAAATTTCTTTCACAGAGAAAGTTAAATTTTTTCACAACTTAATCACAAGAATAGATTTAGCTTCCACGAATTGTTGCAGAATCGGCTGCTAAGAAGTCCAAAAATAAAACACTTTGCATCAATTCAGTTTACACGTCAATTGGAAACTAAAATAAACATTGTAAACATTAAAAGTGCAAAGATCAGCATTTTCGCCCCCACAACAGAGAATTGATAATTTGATGATGTGCTTTATACAGAAAATAACATTCAAGCAACAGTCCATGGCCAAGTCCTTTCAAATAATTATTTTCCGTAGAAATAGTCATAGGGAAAAATCTTGCCAAGATTTCAAGAAAAATATTCTGTTTTGTTAAAAAAAATTATGCTATGCCTAAATGTAGCAATAAATTTAACGTTCTGTTTCAATAAAAATTTATCTCCCTTTAGAAATTGTACTTGGAATTTATGTTTTTGAGGATTTATGTTAATCCGAAACTGAAAATAACTTAACCTAATTGTATTTACTTTAACTTATCAAGCACTGATTAAAATGCTTATTAAGAACAAAAATACTAAAAGCATGAAAAAATTCGCGGCAGTTTTTAACGAGTCGTCTTTTTTCCTCTTGTATCTGCTTCGGTAGACACTCGAAGAGGCGTTCAGCAATAAGCTGCTAACATTGCGTCGCTCTATTTTACACACTTTTATTGAACTTCACTTGTTTGTGTGTGTTTTGCGCAAATTTCGTAATCAATATTTTGCCCACTTCCTGATTACCTACAGCCAAAGATTTTGTATCGTTAATCTGTGCTACAGCTCTGCAATTTTACCCAACGGCGTCTTATCGATGACAATGCATGTTTCAATCATTAGTTTCACTAGTCTTTCATTTATTCGTAAGTTATTTAATATTTAATTTTAATATGTATACAGTGCAACCATGACGTAACGACTGCCTGTATTGTTATTTATTGTTATCGTTGTTAATTTGATCATCAATGCAACACCACCTAAACAAGAAGGCCAGTTCACGAAATTGTTATTTTATTGTTACATCGTCTAGAGTAGGCCATGTTAATCGTATTTCTACCAATAATAAGCCATAAATTTGGCCTACTCTAGGAGATGTAACAATAAATAACAATTTCGTGAACAAGCCTTCTTGTTAGGTGGTGTTGATCAATGCTAGCAAAGTTGTTGATTGTGGAGACAACACCACCTAAAGAGAGCATTGGTGGAGAACATCGATGGCACCGTTTAATATAAAATTTTATAAAGAAAATACTGCATAATAAAATAAACGGACCACCACACATTTACCTTTTTTAAAAATTAGATTTTTTACTTTTTACTGCACTTTTAAAGGTGAAAGTGTGTGCTTTAAAATTTTTATTTTATATATTTTTCCATTGTCTCTTCTCTGTATTTCATGAATATCTTTATGGAGCCCTACACCATGCTGATTAGATACAGCTCCAAGGTTTGGAGGAAAGAAATCTAGGTGGAAATGTAGGAATGATGCATTGCAAGAATTGATACGCGTTCAACAACTTTCCACAATCTTGCGGTAGTTGAGCGATTGTAGTTTGTTGCCTAAAAATTTTTTGCACTCATTCCCAAATGATTTCCACGTTTTTCTTTCTGTTCTATTCAGTTATTCAGTGAAAGAGTAGATGCAAGGGGAGTGTGGATCTGAAGATCAACAAAAATTCCCTTTTATTTGTTGCGTCACTCAATCGAGGGAATTTTTCCTTTAGGTACGCAAAACCTGCTTCTTTCTCCATTGCTTCACAAATCCAAAATGGATGATCTGCTTGAATTTTCGGAAACAATAAACCTTTTATTAGACAATATAACGAGTTTTTCCGGAAAACTGTAAATTTTGATTTGCACCTAGAAATTGTTAAGCCTCAGATTTGTATTGCAACTGAAATCATAAAGAGCTCACACTTTCATGAACGGGATGATTTTGATGCAGAACAGTGTAAATAAATAACACATGCAGGGTGCGACTCTCCTATTCTTGAACATGTGGAAACGATTTTAAAACGTCCTTGCAGGCGTATTTTGACGGATATCAGAAAATAAATGAAAACAGGTTGCATTTTATTCTTCTGTTTCTAATGGTTTAACTGACTGCCTGTATGATTAAAATTCGAATTTTTACATTGTACTTGAAAATTCTCGTGCACTTTATAGCTAAACAGCATATGGTTAACAGATCGACAATCTAACCGAAAGAATTTTTTTCTCTTCAACGAAAACTTGGCGCCAAAAACTACAAAATTTGTAGTTACACTATACAGGGTGAGATAAAAATTTGTTATCCCTCTTATATTAGATACAAATATAGATATTGAAAAGTGCAGGACCTTTGGGGAAACTTCTGCACGCAAGCTTAATTGAAAAAAAAAGTCTGTTACAGTTACACTTTTAGAAAATAACCCTCAGAAAAAAGCGCTTACAATAGCTAAGCCGGATCTTAATCCTGCTCTCCCCGTCAGTTACAGGCCCATTAGCTACCTACGCTTTCTAAAGTCTTCGAACGCACTATCCTGAAGAGGTTCAGCAATTCGGCTTTTGCCCGAATCATTCCTGCCAACTCCAGATATGGTGGTTTGTTGCAGATTTGAACAGTCCTCTCAACTACTCGATGTACGGCGGAATAGTCTTTCTTGATGTGCATAAGGCTTCCGTCCAAGTCTGGCATGACGGTCTCATCTTTAAAATGATCAACTGCGGGTTTCCTTGACGAGCTGATTGCTCTGGTTCGCTCCTTCCTGTCACACAGATCCTATTGTGTCAAGGTTGGTACCTCATAGTCTGATCTATGTGACGTTAACGCTGGTGTTCCCCAGGGTTCTGTCCTGGGGCCGGCGTTGTTCAATTTCTGCATCCATGACTTTCCGGAGTTCATTAAGAGTAATATGTACTTGTTCGCTGACGATGCGGCCATCATGACACGCGCGAGGAACCCAGCCCACGTTATCAGTCGCTTACAAAAGGCCTTGCACCAGTGCGAAGAATGGTTCAACAAATGGTGGCTGAAGCTCAGCGTTGGCAAATACAAAGCCATGTTCATTACACGAAAACGCAGGTATCCTCCAGGGGCCCTCATCCTATATGGCAGAAGCCTTGACTAGATTAAGAACTACAAGTACCTTGGCGTTAAGACTGGAATGACCACATTCAATACGCTCTCAACAAGGCAAAAAGGCGAAGTTCAGCCTGATCGCGCTTCTGGGGAGAAACAGTGCGCTTGGATTAGATAATAAGATCTTACTATACAAGATTGTGATCCGCTCCATCTTGCTTCACGGAATGCCTGCCTGGGTTTCTATGTGCAGGTCGAAGTGGAAGGAACTGCAGACCTTCCAAAATATAACTCTCAGGACCATTGCTCAACTCGACAGAAGAGTTGCAAACAACAACTTCATGTATGATGATCTCGATATGGCCCATTTTGGTCGTTACGTCCAGATGCTCCTCAAGAAGTTGCTTCTCAAAATCGAGAGTCATGAATTCCTTGGCAGCCAATATATTGGATCATTCTCTAACTTTTAGGGGTCCCTTAAGGTTTCGTAGACCTCGACATATCCTAGAACTCAACTTCGACGATATCAACAAGGGCGTCTTCCCTGACACTGGATCTCCTAACCCGCAGATGTACGGGGTTATATCTACGTCAATCTACAATCCTAGTCATCGTCCTACTAGGTAAGGACACTATCTTCAGGATGACTCAAGAGGGTCATCAGGCTTCTCCTCTAACTCAGTGTAATTCGCCTGGTTACTCTTTGGCCGAGTGTGTTATGGAAGCTCGGCTCCCGGACCGTTCATGTCCTTTTCACTTCACTGTTCGATTGTCGATTGTCGTTCTTTACGATGATGCTTTATCATCTGATCACCTACCAGTTGCTCTAAATTTTGAGGGGATAAATATTGATCTGAGGGTAAATCTTCGTTACAAGCAGGACTGGAAAATTTTTAGAGAACTTCTAAAAGATGGCAGCATTATTTATTAGGATCCTGTCTCCAACAACGATATCGACGAAAATATCAAAGATGTCACTCGCACCATTATCATGGCTTCCGATGCTAGTGCTTCTCCAGTTGATGCAAGCGACCAGATCATCTTGAACTTTCTCCCAAAATCAGGCAGACCATTCACGAAAAAATTACTTTCAGAAGACCGTGGCAGCGTACCAGGCTCCCGCATTTCAAGATGAAGTCACCGAACAGATCCCGGTCTTACGGAATCAAAGGTGGAATGACAAAATCAAGAGTCTGCCCGTCCAAGACAACTCTCTTTGGAACACACAGTCAGGGCCCTTAAAAGCAACAAGGCTATTGAACTTCCTCCTCTGCTTACAGAAAGCGGCGATTTTGTTAGCAGTGACCAGAACAAAGCTCAACTTATCGCTGATTCATTGAAGAGTCAATTCACTATGCCTAAGGAGGACTGTGAGGTTAACATTACTCGTGAAGTCAAATTTGTGTGTGACTAATATGACCACTCTCAACGTGCTCTTACCTCTCCTAATATCATCGACAATCGAACAGTGAAGTGTACACTCGTTAGGATGGGACAAAAGCAGCGCTTTCACAAAGCTCATCTAACCAGAATAAACTCCAAATGAAATACACTAAGGTAGTCAAGAAGCCTAAACAACCCAAGCGGTCTTCCATATTATACAAAAAAGAAAATAAGATTGACGATTGTCAGAAACAAAATACAAGGAGAAATAAGATTATCACATCTTCCAGTAGTCTGGGAAAGAGACGTTGCTAATATCTTCAAAATTGATGTCAAGAACGTGCCTCGGTTTACGATACTTCGTATGACAGTTCATATTCATTGAGTTCTCCAGTATCCCTTTCACAAGCTTATTGTCGTGAGTCTTCATCTTCTGTATCATAATCAAAAGGAGATCCTGTATAAACTTACCGATATGGGCCATGTTTAAATCGAGGTGGATGGATTGGTTGTTCACCGTCCTTCTGTTCAGCTGGGCAATGGTCCTCAGGGTAACATTCTGGAATGACTGTAGTTCATTCCATCTGCTTTTACAGATAGTCGCCCACGCAGGCATGCCATAGAGGAGTATGGTCCGGATAATCGATTTGTACAGAAGAAGCTTGTTGTCAATGCTGAGGGCGCTGTTGCGACCCATAAGAGCTATGATACTGTACTTAGCCCTCTTTGCTTTGTTCAGAGCATAGGACATATGCTGGTTCCATGAGAGTCTTGAGTCAATGATAACTCCCAGATACTTGTAGTTATCCACCCAGTCCAGTTTCTTATTGAACAGAACAAGAGAATCTGGGGGATGCTTGAGCTTCCTATTGAGGTACAAAGCTTTGCACTTTCCGACGTTAAGGTTCAACTTCCAGCAATTAAACCAGTCTTCGAACTGCTTCAAGGCGCACTGCAGCCGAGTGATAACGTGAGCCGGCTGGTGTGCCCATGTCATAATGGCAGTGTCATCCGCATAAAAATACAGATTACAATTATCGGGTTTTGGGAAATCATGTACAAAGTAATTAAATAGCATAGGCCCGAGGACAGAACCCTGAGGGACACCGGCCTTTACAACACGGGGTGTGGAAAGATTTTCTCCAACTTTGGCTTGATAGGATCTGCCGTCAAGAAAGGATTTCACCATCAAAATCAAATCGGCAGGGAACCCGTCTCTGATCATTTTGTAGACAAGGCCTTCATGCCACACTTGGTCGAAAGCTTTACTGACATCGAGAAATACCACCCCACAGTACCTGGATACGTTCAGGGGGGTGCTCAGGTCTTCAACGAGCCTCCATATCTGCATCGGACAAGAGTGGGCAGCACGAAAGCCAAACTGCTCTTCCCGTAAAAGGTCATTTGCTAGACAGTGATCTTGGAATCTGACAAGGATCGTTCTCTCCAACACTTTGGACATCGAGGGTAGCAAGCTAATAGGTCGGTAGCTCACGGGAATTGCAGGATTTTGCCCCTGCTTTCGGATAATCAACACAATAGATTTCTTCCAAGCCACAGGGAAGTAAGAAAATTTCCAGCAGTCGCTAATGATATTGGTGAGAAATTCAATAAAGTTCTTTGGGAAATTCATAAGGGCGTTATTACTCACCTTGTCTTTTCCTGGAGCCTTCTTCTTTTTCAGTTTACTTATGATGTTGGCGATCTCTCCAGCCTCGATGTTGTACTTCGTAAAATGCTGCGGGACTTCATCAAAGTTGAAAATACCTTCTTCCACACGCTGAGACATGATTTGGCTCTCGGGCTTATCGTTGGTAGGAGTAACAAACTGCATTTCCAGTGAATCTGCAATGAGTTGGGCCTTGTCCTGATCAGTTTGCACATAGTCACCTTGTGGAGTACGTAGTGGAGGAAGCGTATCATTCTTCCTCTTCTGTAAAGCTCTAACCATACTCCAAATGGAATTGTCGCGAGCCGACAAGCTTTTGAGTTTTTCATTCCATCTAGCGTCGCGAAGCTCTTTTATCTCCTCTTGAACTCTTCGCACTAACCTGTTGTACTTGGTTTTGAGCCAAGGTTCACGATAGCGTTGCCAAAGTCTACGGGTCCTGTTTCTTTCAGCAATTAGGCGTTGGATTCCAGGAGAGAGTTGGATTCGATGAGAAGGTTTATTCTCTGATGGATACTTACTAGCTTCTATGGCACTGTTAATACATCTGGTGATGTCATCAACAAGTTGATCGATGTCCTCTGTACAGTAAGCAACGTCGGGATGGTAGTCATAGTCCTTAAGAATATCTTTGTAGATCTTCCAGTCTTGATGATGTACGAGTTCCTCTGGAAATTTATGTCAACATTGTCAAAGTTCAACGCCACAGGCTTGTGGTCAGAAGAAAGGTCATCAATCGTGAAGACATTGTACGGTTTGAAGAAACCCTTCAAGAGCGATATGCCCAAAACGTCACTACTAGGGGAGTGGTCGCAGTAGTAGGTGTCCTCCATAGGTCCAGCAGCGATGATATCATCTCTACCTTGTATGTACCTATAGAGAATCATGCCGTTGTAATTCTGCGTTCTGGAGTTCCAGCTTGGATGCTTGGCATTTAGGTCACCAGCCAGGACGACTGGAGTGTCACCACTGAAGAGATCATCAAGCTCGCAAATGTCAAGATAATGTTGAGGTGAATTGTAAAGCGCTACGAACTTCACTTCACCACAGGAGACGTCATTGATAATGATGGAGGCTGATTCCATACCTGCATAAGACTTGGATACTAATTCTTGGTGTTGAATTCCCCTCTCATTGGCATCTCTGATATTTTGAACATCTCTGATATTTTGAACATCATTAAGCGCCTGAAAAGCAAAAAGGCAGCCGGCATCGACAATTATCAACAGTGCTCTCAAGAATTTGCCTCTCATTTCTGTTTCCACCTGCTCTTCCCGTCAGCTATAGGCCCATTAGTTTACTGCCAATGCTTTCTCAAGAGGTTCAGTGATTACTGCGAGGCAAACAATCTTATTCGTTACGAGCAATTCGGTTTTCACACAGGTCGCTCCTATCAGCTCCAGATATGGAGGCTTGTTCCGGATTCGAACGGTCCCCTCAATCTTTCTATGTTTAGTGGTCTTGTCTTTCTTGACGTTGAAAAGGTCTTTGATCAAGTCTGGCATGATGGACTGATTTGCAAGATGATTACTTGTGGCTTCCCTGACGACCTAATTGCGCTCCTTTCTGGCAAATAGCAAAGGAATAGTAGATATTGTATTTACGTTGCCAAGTTATTTCAGAATTAAATTCAATAAAGCGATTCCATTTATCGCTCGTCAGTTTGTCTTTATTTATAAACTCCCTTTCTCCACCATGGACTTCTCCATCACCGCTCCGCGAGCCGGCTGTCAGCACGTCTCTGCTCGTGAAGGACGAGCTTACTCGCACGGGCATATCCGAGTAGGATAAACTGATCGATAACTGATCAGTTAATATTATCGATAACAAAACAATCGATTACTCCAGTCGATTAATCATTTGTTCGATGAAATCGATTAAGCGAATCACGTGATCTCATTTTGTCAAGAAAGATCTTTGTCAATATTACAAACAGAGACTGTAAGCGTCTCTGATATAATTAATTAATCTAATCGATTAATCACGATTACTCGATTAGCCCTATATTTAAAAAATCTATCGATATTGATTGATTTGCTTCCATTAATCGTGTTAGGGTGCGTTCAGTATGAGAGCTTCGAGTCAAGCAGCGAAATTTCGGACTCGAACGATGGATAACGGAGTTAATCCCTGTTCAGAATTCGATCATCCTTTACAATTTCCTTTCCTTACTTCCTTGCTCAGGACTCGCTGCTTGACTCACTGCTTTCACTCGGAACGCTGCTTTCACGATTAATCTCCCAACCCTAGCCAGCGAAATCGGGCTCTATGCGATTGTGTACAACAAGCTGCTCAGCAGTTAAGACGATTAGCACTCCTCATTCTGGTAGCTAAGTTTGTTGTATTTAATTAATATCTTGAGAAGCATCGTCCATAGGCACTGCGGCACAGCAGCACCTTCGATATCGATAAAATTCAATATAATGTGTCTTTTTTTACTTCAATACTATTCTTATACATATACACTGTATATTACATGATCCTTAAGCTTAATGTCACTAGCTATTCCCTAGTTCGTGAAAAAATTACAATTTTCTGACGCAGCCACCCCCAGAAATTTTAGCTACGAGCCGCCACTGTTAATATAGAAGAATCGAACTGCTTAAATAAATTTTTATTTTTTTATTTTATTTTTTTTTTTTTACCGTTGTGGATTTTTTACAATTCATTAATGATTTTTTAATTTAATTTCATTTCATTTCAAGCCCAACCAACACACAAACAAATAAATTATAATCAAAATTTTCTTTATATAATTGTACAACAAAAAATTTCATAAAAACTATATACAAAACAAGGATCCCTCCAGAATTCGCTTATAAAGTACTTAACTTGATTTTAAAACAAGTTCCAGTATCCTTGTCGTCGTAGAAGGTCGACGAAACAATATGAGAATCCTGGCTGCAAATCTTGTCTCGAAGAAAACATCGTTGTTTTAAAATCTACGGTCGCCAAAGTTCCAATTTAATGCACATAGATGACATTGTAGAACAAAAACGGATCTCAGTAGCTCAAAAACCGTAATCGCCGTGGAACTCGTCATGAAACTTCCGAAACAGCCAAAACAGGGATGACCGACGATACTGATTTTTGTATATAATTTTTATGTATTTTTTTTTTTTTTTTTGGTAGATAAAGAAAATTTTGGTTTATAATTTATTTGTTTGTGTGTTGGTTGGGCTTGAAATGAAATGGAATTAAATTAAAAAATCATTAATAAATTAAATTAAAATTAATTTATACTCATTCTTGAGCGATACTTGAGCAATTTGTCCAATACAAATTAAGGTCACTAAATGGTAAGAGTAAAATGGTAATGGAGGACTCTGGTGATCATTTCTTTTAGTTTTATTCCAGGGTTTTTAAGTCTCCGTCTTTCTTAACTTTTTAATAATTTTATTAGAATCTGTTTGGCCAGATTTACAGTGCGTATGGTTAGCATAAAGTCAATAAGATGATGAAGCACTTGTAAGTCAACGGAAGACCACCAGGTGCTCTCAAGACATTCCCTTAGTTCCCGCACATTTGTTGGAAGAGGATCTTTCTGCCAGACATCCGTTATGTGATTATTTCAAATAATATACTCCTGCAATATTCCAAGAAGGAGCTTAAGCTGCGACAAAGCGATCGTCACGTACGAGTGCCCTTGTCAACAATACTTAAAAGATAAACAGAAAGTAACAGCGTATTCATTCTTGACGAATCGATTGTTATATGACATGCCATTATCTCGGTATTCTTTACAGTCACTGTTTTAGCACGTCAATTCGACTTGAAGGGGTGCAGTAAAATCCTGAAAAGTTGCTACAACTGAGCTAAGACCTTGATGGTCATATTTCTGAAACCAGAATTTGAAAAAGTTAATCCGTTTTCTAGTTAAGGTAAGCCGAGGGAAGGTGAATAATGTTAAGCTGTTACCGCGAAAAAAAAATTTTTAAATCGGTTTTCGCTCATTTCTAATAGACGACGATATTTGTTCTTTAGTTATTTCCGATTCCATCGATTTCGGCCGCGATCAACGCGCAGGAAAAAAATTTTCTGCAAGCAGTAGCATCCAGCTTGGTGAGTAAAATCCCTACCATCTAAGAAACGATAAAAGTCATTCTGATGTACAAATTTGAATAACGATTGTAAAAATGTAGTTTTTTGGTTGGTGCAGGTAAGGCTATTGAATGAAGGCATAGCCTCACTGATCAGCCATTAGCAACATTATAGACATTTATCCACCTTCCCCCGGTATCGAGGGGTAAGGTGGATTGATAACTTCATTTTCTATCAGACATAACATTGATCTTTCATTTTGAAAATTCTTAAAAATGTTGCTCTTGGTCAATGATATTTTTTAAAATAAAATTTAATTTTTTTCACTTACAATTTTTTTTTAATTGTCAATTTATCTTGAACTTATCCACCTTCCCCCGGTTTACCTTATCGTGCAAAGGGGGGTCGTCCGGATAAACGTACAGACCAAGCTTTTTGCTAAAGCTCCTAATAATGGATCCCTGACTTTTTTTATGGACATAAAAGTCATTATTCTTAAAAATACCTAATAAGAATACAAATTTATCCCTTAAGCTTCACAAAAATTTCTAGAACATTCATGGATTTACTAAAAAAAAATTTTTTTTTTTACATTATGTTAGATTGCGCTTTTATTTTGCAACCTGTAACCGTAAATTTTTAACTTAAAAATGTTTAGAACTTTATTTTTTTAAATTAATTTCAGCATAAAAAATTAAAGACACTTTAATTATCCCTGTTATTATACATTTCACATTTTATTACCAAAAAATAATTAATGCGCAATTACATTTTATATATTTCCTGCGTAATTATAGAACGATGCAATTATAAGATTTGTTATCGCGGCTTGCTTAATTGCACGTAGCACAATAAAAATGAAAGTGCAGCTAATTCGTTGGCCCGTCTTCGAGGAGGTGTGACGTAGCGAACCTATCCGGTTGGAAACCTAATCCCGTCGTAAATCCTTTTAATAGCACTGAGCGATAGTGCAGGGAGAGAATTTTAAATTATTTCGAGGCTCCAAATGTATGAAGTGTTCTTACTCATTGTTCCGTTAAGGGTCTTCTCGATTGGTTGAAAACAGCTGGCAGTCGTTTTTCACAACGTGGTTGAATAGAGCCAGAAATAGAAACGCAAATCAGAATTTCCCCTTTCATTAGATGCTCAGATAGACAAGACAATTTAATAAGAAAGAAGAATAATAATCTGTCCAGGGAAAAACGTTGGGCGTGTACTTGCTGAAATCTTTTATTATATATTATGTTTATTCTTGCTTCAAAATGAAACGCCAATATTTAAATTGACAGCTTTTGCTTCCTACTAAGGTGCGTATAAACGCAGACACTTATAAAGGAAGAATGGATGGAACTAGAAAGAAGGGCATCCACTTTCCCATTTTATCTGCCAAATCTGGGTGTCAAGATCATACGGTGTCGAAAATATAGCCACATATACAGGGGTTGGACAAAATAATATGAACACCTTTGATCTTAGACTTTTTGTCGGATATCTAGAAAAATACTTGACGAATTATCCTGAAACTTCAGGGGTGTAAAGACCATGTTACCCCTCATATATTTCGGCGAAGGTTTTGTCCCGACGGCAAATAGGGGATCAGCAACAAATTGAACAAAAAAAAATAATGTTTGGGATTAGCCTGTAAAAAATAATGCTTGAAACGCGTTGTAACTGTAGCATATGATTATGAGGCTTCTTTTACTTATCTGTGCTCATTTGTATGAGAATAGCACGTATATTTAAAAAAAATCGACATTATTTTCTAAGTTTTTTTATAAGCTTTTTATAACTTTGCTGTGTTAGTTTGTTTAGGTCAAATCTTGTAATCAATATTAAACCAACTTTCCGACAAGCTAGGGAGCTGCAATTTGACACACTTATGCAGAATCGATGGCAATTTATGATAAAGAAAAAAATTGGTTCAAAGAATCGGTTCATTGGTTCGTGTTCTAATGGTACTAATTCATTACTACGAATTGATTGTTGTAACAATTGGACATTTCGTTATGGCGAGAGGTAAATGTATCTATTGTTTATTGTTGCAAAATTAAGCTGTATTGTTGCCACTAAATAAAACATTATAAAAGCTTGGTTTGATAAAACCTTTTTCCTCTTATTGTTTATAATATGCAGGGTTTTCAACCCAATGTAATGTTATAACAAACATTTTCAGGGAATTTGACAAACTACAGTAGAGACAATACCCTGAATCAGAATATAAAAATAGTAAATATTTGATGAAATATGAGCATCAGCCAAATGTATAGAGCAACTCTTATAAAAAGTCCAAGCAAATATCATGAAAATTTAGAAAGATTTCGCCGATAGAATGAGTTGAATTTCAGTTGCTCTCAAAAATAAAGAAAACGATAAAGTATACACTATATTTTCTACAATTTTTTATATTTGGACCGGACACCAGTATTTTGTACAGGGTGATCCCAAACATTATTTATTTTGTTCAGTTTGTTGCTGGTCTTCTATTTGCCTTGGGACAAAACCTTCACTGAAATATACGCGGGTGTAATATGCTCTTTACACTCCCGAAGTTTCAGGAAAATTTATCAAGTATTGTTCTAGATATTCGACAAAACGTCGAAAATTAAAGGTGTTCATATTATTTTGTCCAACCCCTGTATCTATGCTATTCTATATAAAACATAGCCCAAAGTTCCATTACAGTTCTTTTATTTGCAAAACCGATAGGAAAATTAAATATCTGAGTACACCAATATGAAATGGATATAAGGGCCTACGTTTTGAGGTAATCACGAACTTTGGCCGCTATCTTGAACCCCATCTTATTTAATGACTGATTAGAAGTTATCATCACCGAAAGTTTGCATGCCATTGTTATGGTGTGTTCCGTTTGCTGTTCCCCTTGTTCCATGCAGAGCTCCAATCGTCTAGTCTAGTCACGAGACACTCGCGCAAACATACCCCATGAAATTTTATCACAGCATTCGATGGCAGTTTTCTTTCAGATGGCAATTTCCTTTATTTTTTCCAGCATTATGGTGCGCCGCCTTACTATGGGACAATTGTTCATCAGTGGCTTTATATCCAATTTACAGGTCGCTGGATTGGCCACCGTGGTCTTATGTAATGGCCTCCGAGATCATGCGATCTCACATCTCTCGACTTTCTGTGAGAATACTTGAAGCAACTCATTTACGCAGCTAAGATTTGTAAAAAAAATGACCATTTCTTGATTTGAGTAGGAACCTGAAGCGCTACATGGAAATCGATATACAGAGAAATTCGAAACAAGGAGATAGAATACGGAGAGCCATGTTTTCCAATCTGAGACATTTGAATACTTTTATTAAAGCTTGTATGATACACTCACTGGCCAATTTTTAGTAACACTTTTCCACCGACTACAAATAGGTTCCTCCATTAACAACGTACTAGCTAGCAGTTAATACAACGCAGGACATTTTATAATGCACTAGTTATCGAAACATTGCATATACGGATTATGATAGCAGGTATCCTTGTCTAATTCTTCTCCAAGCAGAAGAGTACAGGAAAAGACGGACTCCACCAGGTGCGCGACCATCCAGATTAGGCTGTGGGAGATTGGAGATGGATTTATTAGTCTCATCTCGTTTCCAACTACTCCAAGTGGAGGGAAGATCTAGCGTCAGTCGCATGAGAGCTTGAATCTTTCCTCTCTGATATTCTAACACTGTAATCTGATAAGGCAATGTGATAGTTTGAGGAACCTTTCTTGGTATTGCCTGGAATCCTTAAGAACTGGTCAACGCCTAACTTGTAGCTACTACACTGATGTCCATAAATTAAGGAATTTGCAGAATGATACCTCCGCAAACTTGGTAAGGCAGCACCACTGATGACGGAACACACATGTCTTAGTGTATCTGCCATAAAGAACGTGTTTTCTAACTTTCATTGGAAATTAAACATTCGATAATTGTTGCTAATGGCTGATCGTGTCCATTTAGAGAATGAAATGAGAGGACGAATAATTGGACGACTGGAAGCAGGCAGTCCCAGGTTAAAGTTTTTCGGGCGCTGAACGTGTTGATAGGCGTCATTTCAAGACTGTGGATACAGTTCCGACAGGATAGAAACGTCCGCAGACATTTTAGTCGGGGTCGTCCAAGGGTCGTCAAACCGCTTCCTTGTTCTATCTGCTCGTAAGAACGGTCCGTAAGAACAGGTGAAGTATATTGTCAGAGAGCTCTCAGCGGCCAATGGGTTTAATGTTTCCAGGCAAACTGTATACAGAAGATTCCACGTATTGGCCTGTATGCTCGACGACCGATGAGGCAGGGAACGGTTGGATTTGATGCACCGAACAAGCAGCATGGACACAAGGACAGTGGAGTCCGGTCATGCTCTCGGATGAGTCCCGGAATAGCCTGGATTCTAATTTCCGACGTGTTCACATCTGGAGAGAGCGTGGGACCAGCCCCGCTAACATCATTGAATGTGACCGTTGTGGCGGTGGCGGTGTGGGCGGACATCTGATGAATTTCCTTATACCGCTACAGAGGGGCCATATCCGGCCGTGTTCGTCTCTTCAGGCTGCGATAGGTCCAGGTTTCCTCTACAAGGACGAAAATGTCCGTATAAATCTTGAATTGGCTAGCATGGTCCCTGGTCCTTAGCACCATCGAGCACGCATGGGGCGCTCTTGGAAGACGTGTTGCGGCACGAGTACCAGCTTTGCGAACATTGTAGGACCTGTGAACGTCATTGGTCCAGTAATGGGATGCCATCCCACAATCATTAGATACATTGATTTTGAGCCTACCAGCACATTGTGCTGCGCGTGTTTCTGTGCGGGGGGGGGGGGGG